>JAGFPH010003962.1:27985-52723 GCA_018207615.1 Philaenus spumarius | reverse complement strand
ATGGCCCTAGAAGAAGCTATATACCAAATTTCGTTCCAATCCGTTCAGCAGTTTTGGAGAAATCTAGATTTTTAGTTACTTTGATCCCCCCAAACCCACCTAAAATTTAGAATTTTTTGAAACCCTTTCTTAGCGAGCGCCTATGGCCCTAGAGGAAGCTACATACCAAATTTAATTCCAATCTGTTCGGTAATTTTGGAGAAATCGTGATTTAGTAATTTTTACCACCCAAACTCCCCTAAAATTTCCAATTTTTTAAAACCATTTTTTAGTGAACACTTATGGCCCTATAGGAAGCTACATACCAAATTTCATTCCAATCCGTTCGGTAGTTTTGAAGAAATCGTGATTTAATAACTTTTATCCTCCCAAACCCCTCCCTAAAATTTCGAATTTTTTCAACTCCTTTCTTAGTAAGCACCTATGGCCCTAGAGGAAGCTACATACCAAATTTCATTTCAATCCTTTCAGTAGTTTTTGAGAAATCGTGATGTGTGAGTGAGTGAGTGAGTAAGTGGTCTTTCGCTTTTATATATATAGATATTGGGAGGAAAATAAACATAATAACTCATAATAATAAAAATATACAACAACTTTCATAGGTCTTAAAATTTTAAGAGAAAAACAATTAATGAAATACAATCAACACAATACGTACAATAAATGAAAAACAAAACTTTTATTGATCCAACTTTTTCGTTATACTTTGTTTTTTCTAGACCTAACCTGAGTCCGTTTTACACATTACTTTATCCATGGTCACTTGGACTATGGTCTCTGGAAAGGGGGACCTGTCATTAACGGATTCTATACAACAAAATAAATAAAAATATTCAGAAACTTCTTTCGAAATCGTGTTAGTCCCAATCCACCATTTACATTTTACAAAAACCCAATGTAACTCCAGAAATTAACCTATCAAGGTAACACAATATGCCTCAAATATGTGAATTGACATGTTTTTGCGCGTGTTTTAAAGTTATAAAAAGAAAGCATTCTTGGAATCGACGAATAAAGGAAGGCGGGAATATTTCCTGAGATACCTTCAATCGTCATATTTACTTTGCCGTGAAAAGATTTAGTATATTTTATATTACGTGTCATTCTTAGTTATCCGATTCGAGTTATTCAAGCACTCTATCATTAATCAATCAATCTTATGAGCTCGAGTGAATAACTAAATAGTCAGTGCATTAAATTGAACTTAATTTAAAATTAGCGTTATTGTTTATTTACAAATTACGTAGATATGGAATAAGAGGAGCGGTGTACGAGTGGTTTAGGAGTTATTTGCTTGGTCGAATGCAAAGCGTTAAAATTGATGCCATTTTTAGTACCAGTAATGTGGTTAATTTCGGGTTCCGCAGGGTTCTGTTTTAGATCCTTTGTTTTTTATAATATACTAGCTGTCCCGTCGGTGTTGCCCGTGTTGGTGGTATAGGTAGTACCATTTAGGATGGCGCGTGGTTTGCGCAGAAGCAGTAATGCCCTTCTCCCTCCAACACCAGTCTTTGTCGTTTTGTAGGAAAATGCAGTCTGTGTCAAATCCATCGATTAGAGGGCCGCCGAGCAATTTTTAGTATTGGACGCGCTTTCAATTACAAGCTTCTGCACAGTACTAGGATTATTTAATAGGACAAATTTTATATATTTGTAATCTGCGTGATATGTTGCAACTAACAGTATAAATATCTTCCAGTTTAGTAAATGTTCGGAATTTATACAATAAGAAATACTTCGATTTTTTAAATCGGGACATGAAAAAGTAGTAAAGCGTAAAGTTTTTTTTATTTTTAGGGTAGAAAGAAACTTCCAGCGGCAAAATTGTAGAAAATTAGTTTATCTACATATTTTATTTCAAACATTTATCAGTCAGATGTTTGGTTTGTCCACAAATCGCTTGCAAATAAGCGCAACCAATATTATCAGGTAATAGCATAATGTAAACATATTGTTTTTTCTTTTTATTATATCTATAGTTAATTTATAATAATTAACTGAATTGAAGAGCGGGACAGTTAATAATTTAATGTAATGTAAATAATTGTACTTTTTTATATCTGTACTAAATTCATAAGAAATTACTTGAAGAGTTGGACAGTAAATTATTTAATGTAATGTAAATATATACTATTTTTCTATTTACTTATATCTATAGTAAATTTATAATAAACTACTTTATAAGTTATAAAATAGCCTTTAATTTAAATCGTATTTTAAGCGTGTTTAGTACATGTTTTATTTAAAATGTCTCGATATCATAAAGTAAATATTGTAAGCCGACATAACTAGGGTTGACTGTACAATGCTCCGCCTAAACTTAGGAGGGGAAGTGTGGTGGGATAGGTACTCTGTCTCACTCGCACTACCCGCCCTACGCGCCATCCTATATGATTTTATCTATAACTTTGATCCCCCAAACCCCCCTAAAATTTCAAATTTTTCAAACCCTTTCTTAGTAAGCACCTATGGCCCTTGAGGAAGCTACAAACCAAATTTCATTCCAATCTGTTCGGTAATTTTGGAGAAATCGTGATTTAGTAATTTTTACCCCCAAAACCCCCTAAAATTTCAAATTTTTTAAAACCCTTTTTTATTGAACACTTATGGCCCTAGAGGAAGCTACATACCAAATTTCATTTCAATCCGTTCGGTAGTTTTTGAGAAATCGTGATGAGTGTGTCAGTGAGTGAGTGAGTGGTATTTCGCTTATATATATATATAGATGTTAATGACTTATGCAATGCCCGCTTTAATTAAGGGTAAAGTTACGACATATGCAAACGACACAGCTTTGTCTTATTGTAGTGAGTCTTATGAAGAAATTAGAATTTCAATGGAACACGATTTAAAATCTTTGCAACTGTGGTTTTTAAAAAACAAAATGTTCTTTAATGTACCCAAGAGCAGCTGTACACTTTTTAATCTATTTGGGAGAGGATCTTTTGATAAATCTGTGAAGTATCACAACACGGGATGTGGCTCAATAAATGGATGTAAGAATGATTGTGATTGTGATATTATCAAGAATGTTGAATCCATAAAGTACTCAGGTTTGTTTATAGAACAGAGGTTAAACTGGAAAATGCATGTTGATAAATTGAAACAAGAGTTATTTGTCAGTCTTCGTAGTTTATATCTTTTGAGAAATGTGTGTCCTTTATGGATGACTAAAAAAATGTACCATGCCTTAGTGGAGTCCAGAATTCAGTATGGTATTGAGTGTTGGGGCGGCATTTACTTTCAAAATATTAGGCCAATAGTTATACAACAGAAACACCTCATAAGGTGCTTATTAAAAGTCCCTAGACATTATCATTCTTTGCCATTGTTTAGGCAGTTAAAACTTCTTCCTTCGAGACATATTTATATATTTTCAAAGTATTAAAATTAGTTTATCTTAGAAGTGGGCAGAAGTTTAAGTGGGCAGAATTTATCTGATAAGAATGTATACCGCCAAAGACTGTGGTATAAATATAAAAGAGATTTGCCTCGTCTTTTCAAAAAAGCTTTTGTGAAATTCTATTTGCATTCTGCACAAAATACTTTTAATAGGATTCCCACATTTTTAAAGGACATAAAATCTAAGAAAAAATGTATAATGCAACTAAAAACCTGGTTATTTTCTCTGGATGATGTGGAGTGTTTTTTAAAAGTGCTTGTTTGATGTTGGTAAATCTCTGTCATTCGTTGAGTCTTGCTGCTGGTGTTAGTGTTTTAGTTATTATGATAATGTTATATCAATATAGGCTGCACTGTCAAAAATTCGCGAACATTTTTGAATTTTATTGTATATTTCTTTTTTTAATTCATAATTCATTTAATAAATTCCACCTTTTAATCTTATGTAATATCACTTAATTTTTTTTTTATTTTAAATTGTAGCCATTCTTAGCACATTAGGAGTTTGCTTTAAGTTCTTTTGTTGGAGAGCCCGAAACAGGCTGAGCCTATAGGGTTTCCTAATTTTTTTAGAGAGATTATTGTATAATTTATTTTTATTTTTAGTTTAATTTAATTGTTTAGTACAAATGTTGATAGATACTGAATTATATGTCCTGTATTATAATGTACTTTATCTCTGTGAAAAATAAAGATTTTTCTTTCTTATTTGAATTGTTTTAAATCGTATAATATAGTCTCTTTCATCAACCTGGTGACAGACAATATAATGTGAAAAGCATGCTGTTCAGTACATAACATAGGGAAGAGCAATTTTAATTTGATTTGTCGTTTGCCTCCAGCGACAAGCCACAACTTGTCCGACTGATTTCGGGGGCTGACGAGTCTAAAACAAGCACACGCGGTTATGCTACGGAAAGCCAGTGTAAAAGAGTGAACACATTGTCTTTGACGCAATACATGACCCATATATGAACCCTATTAGCCAAGCAGATTATTTTAATTTAAAGGAGTGTCGCTTTAGTTTTTTTATTTTACTTTTATGTTCATTTGTCACTTGACCAGTTTATGTTAACACTTTATAAATATTCAAATTTGCGAAAGGGTTAATTGTATTCCATGAACTGGATTATTTGTGTATTGGATTATTGTATATTAATTGTGTAATGGATTATTTGTTTTTGAACCATGTTTTTTATATGTTGTTGTGAGTATCGGCCTAAAAGAAAGTGATACAACGCTTTCCATAGGAGCTCCATGATTTGAAATTATTCTCTAACTTAGATGAATATCAGACATTTTTGTTGTCCGATTTCCCATTAAAGCAGCGGCCTCTCTAGCGTAAATAATAAACCGATTTTATTATTACTTTACCAAACAATTTATTCAACAAACACAAACTCTAAAACAGTAAATACAGTTTTATTAAAAGAAGATAGTATTATGTAGAGAGGCTATGGAAAATAGTTTCACATAAAAAAGTTAATTCACTTAATTATCTAGAACTTACTGGTAAACTGTTAAAAAATAAAAAAATTTCTTGCTTTAAGTGTTTGTTTTCATCACTTTTATTTTATATACAAACTTTGTAAAATTTTTCATCACAATTATTACATTTAATGCGTTTTTAATAAAACAAAACCTTATTTATTTATATTTGCAAAATAGTTTTCTCTAAAGGGTTAATTACTTTTTTATATAAGTATTTTATGCAAGTAGGAGAAAGTAGGACGCAGTCTGTCACGGAGTTGTAAATTTCTTTAGTTAAATGTAATTTAAGAACCTAGTTTTCTTAGAATTGGTTGTACCGCCAAGGCAGGTTCGGGGATAAAGTAGAAGGGATGTAACGCCCATTATTGCAGACTCATTTTCTAGTCTGAGGGTACTGTATCCCCACAACAAAGCGTGCGTATCTCACTGTCTCGGATATTTTAAGGAACTCTAGGAAAATATATTTGTTCTTTGAATAGTTTTGTAAAGTTCCCGGATGCTCCTGATTTCTATTTAAGTATCATACTCTGTCTTTAGAGCTATCTACCGCTTCGTATCAGATTGTCCATGTACAAAACATACATCAGACCAGTACTTACGAACGCAGCTCCAGCTTGTTTCTCTCTACTATCTGTTTCTTGGAAGAAAAAGTGTGACTCCTTTGAGAACAAAACTCTCCGTTGGATCACCCATGGTACGTATCTCCTCATGGTACGTATCCCCATGGTGGTTATCTTAAAATTAACAAATAGAGTCAAACACAGAGTCGATACACACATATCCAACAAATCATCACTGATCCTGCACCTCCTCAGGGCAGAAGAAAAAGTCCCTTATGTCTGGTTTACGAACCACCATAAGTATAAAAAAATAACCAAGCCAATTCTAAACACCATACATTTTCGTAGCCAATTCCAGCGTAATCCATGCTGTCTTAAAACCGAGACTACGGTCTTGACAATTTACAAGTTTCTGAGGTACCAACTTAAAATGCTTTTCCTCCAGCCAATGTGACACTTATTTATCTTCTGTGTATTGTGACTTTGTGGAATTGTTTACCTTCATCATAACAACAATAGAGAAGCCCTCCCGGAATTCAAATCGTTGTTCAGAAAATCCACCATTATCTTCCAAAGCTTCCTGCAGTCTCAAGGTATGTCGTAAAGCTTACCCATATTTCACCATTAGCTTATCTTAATCAAACATAATGTAATATAACCTATAATTTTAGAATATTATATTAATAAATGTTATATTTCACAAACCTAATGTTTCAAAACGTAATCTAGTTGTTAATATATTTAATGTTATATCCATCCAATGTATATACAAATTCTTTATAGTAACGAAATATAAATTTTTTGGTGGAATTATTTATTTTTTGTCTTACAATTTGTAAAAAAAAACAACTTATTGGTACCTTATTCCAATAAATGTTTTTGTGTTTTACTTATTATTATCTTACGTGTTTGTTAAAATTGTCTCATCCCGGGACTATTATTGCTTGATGATATTATTTGCTTTTCTTTACATTTTCAGTAAAATTTATTCGTCGCATACTCCCCCAGTAGAGACGTTTTTTTCACAACAAATTCACTTGAAACGAATATATAATGAGAATGCAATGTTTTTAATATTATGTTTACTGTTTCAAATTCATTTGTTAATGTTAATGCAAGGCCACTTTAATAACATTCGAGACTTCAATAATGTAAAAAAAACAAAAAAAAAAAACAAAAAACAAATAACATTTCAGTAGTAATGGTTTAGATTTAATAAAATTAATTTTGTTAGTTTTCTTATTCCAGAACTTGCATTGATATTCCGTATGAATAGTTTAAAAAATAAACTATATTCACTTGAAATACAACGACAATTCCCATTCATGATACGCAAATATACTAATACAATCATGACATCAGATTTACCAAAAATTAGTAAATATAATGTAGTTCACTTGTCATGGTCCAAAGTTCAGAAAGTTATTTATATTATGTAGTCTAGTGTTTTAGTGAGAGATGTTCACTGGACTAACGGCTCAGTACAATGAGGGACATGATTTACCTTTTACTTGTAAGCTAGAATCCGAAAGAAAACTTGCGAGCATAAGAATATACAGGATGGGTCAGAAGTCCTGCAATCAATGAAACATCTCAGATCTAGTTGGTGTAGGAAAGTTACAGACTCAACAATTTAAAACTCTTGATTGGGGTTATATACAGTGTGACAAAACTCATGATCCATATACAGAGAGCAAAATATTAATGAATATTATTTTCATAGGAAATGTGAGCATATATTTGGAACTGTTTTCATTTACTACCTGATAATATATGTAATCTCAGTTAACGTAAATTTTTTTGATATACAGTATTATAGTCGTTCCCAATCTTGCTCCAATAAATAGAAGCTGATATATTATAATGTGTGACATACTGTTGTCTAACTTATTTATTATAAGGATAGCAAACTTTTGTTTATTTATAGCACAGCCTACAAGTCTAGGGTAGAGCTTGTACTGACCCATTGACCTAGTTATTAAGGTTTTACTCCAAACACTACACAATATAAAACCCAGTTTTAGAATGGGGTTGTTTCTCATCCAAGTGATTTGGCACTCGCCCATGCAGTCTGTAAAGCGTATTTATGCTAGACATTGTATTTTTTTAAAATTATTTCGTTAATAAACCGACATCGTCGATATCAAGTAGGCAGCTTAAAAGATAAAATCTATTTCAACCTAACCGTACTTGCTTCCACTAACCGTTCAAGTGAACACAACTTAGTTTAAGCTATGACCTAGTTTTTCTAAAACAAAGTATCTGCGAAAGAGAGAAACACGATTCTACTATTGATTAAATGAATCAACTTCCTGACGTCATCATTTTCTACTGCTCAAATTTCTACTTCCCAGAGTGCAATCCTTTGAAATATATATATACTAGCTGGATACATTTTGATACAACCAAACCCCCCCTAAAATTTCGAATTTTTAAAAAACCCTTTCTTAGCGAGCGCCTAAGGTCCTAGAGGAAGCTACATACCAAATTTCATTCCAATCTGTTCGGTAATTTTTGAGAAATCGTGATTTAATAATTTTTACCCCCCAAACCAACGTAAAATTTTCAATTTTTAAAACCCTTTTTTAGTGAACACTTATGGCCCTAGAGGAAGCTACATACCAAACTTCATTCCAATCCGTTTAGTAGTTTTGAAGAAATCGTGATTTAATAACTTTGATCCCCCCAAACCCCCCATAAAATTTCGATTTTTTTCAAACTCTTTCTTGGTGAGCACCTATGGCCCTAGAGGAAGCTACATACCAAATTTAATTTCAATCCGTTCGGTAGTTTTTGAGAAATCGTGATGAGTGCGTCAGTCAGTGAATGAGTAGTATTTCGCTTTTATATATATCTTATATATAAAATTCTCGTGTCACAATGTTCGTTCCCGTACTCCTCCGAAACGGCTTGACCGATTCTCATGAAATTTTGTGAGTATATTGAGTAGGTCTGAGAATCGGCTAACATCTATTTTTCATACCCCTTAGTGATAAGGGCTACGCCCCAGTGGCCCTCAAAGTTTCAATGTTAATATTATGGAAGGTCAATCTTAAGGAAGAAGAAGAAAGATTTCTTTTGATTTTATCATGGGCACAAAAAACAGCTGTTCATATGAAAAGCTTAAAACAGCTGATTTTGATCAACAACTGATTTGGATCAAAAAATGAATATAATTTTAGGTTAGGCCTACAACATTTTTTTTTTTACAATGAAGTCAATGAACTAAAACACTTGGGCTAATTATTAGTATCAGGTTGATTTGTCCATCCGTGCAAAGCCGGGTCGGGCCAGCTAGTAGATATATAAATCTCCCAATAGATTAACACACAGAAACTGATTCTAACCCAGAATTTTCATAAAACAATTGCCTCTTTAATATCTAAAGTGGTAACTTACCTCAAAATTCAATAGAGTATAATCAAAAATTAAGAACAAGGAATCATTTCCAAGTACCAAAACCTAATAACACTTTTTATACTAAAACCATAAATTTTATGGCGCCTAGAATGTTCAATAGATTACCTAATGAAATCAAGCAATTACATGGCATTAGCTTATTTTTGAAGAGGCTAAAAAAATGGCTGTTTACATTGGAGAACCTTGATTCTTTAATTGACATTCAAAAGTAGTACAGATGTGTTTTTTTATTTATTTTTTGTTTTTATTTTATTTAACTTTTTTACATGCTTTTCTTTTGTTGTGTATTTTTTCCATCAATACTTGTACTTTCATGAGTTACCAATTGTTATTTATTATGTTTAGTTTATTTTCTTTTTCTAATTATGGATATATTGTTCTTTGGAATAGTGTTTACATTGGAAGCACCAAATTTTAGTTAACAATTATTAGTTTGAATTCAATAAATTATAATATGATTTAAAAGTTTATTAAAGTGGCCGAAAAAATAATTCAAAATAGTAGTAATTTACTTTCACTATCTGAACGCTTCTTAAAAAACAACAATATTAAGAAATAGGAACCTTCAAATGGGCAAAATGCCTTGAAGGCCCTAAATTTTCTCATTCTGATTGTATAAAACATATATAGTTTAAAATTCTAAGTAGTTTGTAGTTTATAGTTCTGATAATCTTGTATACACCAACATTCTTTTGTTCTTTAGTTTTGTTTGACTGATCAATATAAGTAAGACTATATTTATTTTGTTTTTATTCTATTTTTGTATGTATAATACTCCTATTTTTGTTTGTGTAAATCTTATAATATATTTATTTAGTTTTTATGTATTTAGTGTTACGTTGACATCAGTCTTGGCAAGTTTATTTCAGTGTTTGAACTTGGACATGTGTTTAGTTATTTTTGTATTTTGGTGACTTTTGTTTAATTATGTATAAAAAAAAGAATGATTGTTATTAATTTGTAGCAGATTGAGGAAATAAATACATTTATTTAGTATATTTTATTTATTATCTACAAATTGTGCCCTCACCTTTACTCTGACCTGGTGGCTCCGACAGTCGGACAGCATAGCTCCCTTGTCTTAACGTCCTACATCCACTGGGAAACCCCTCTGTTGTGTCTCCTTGACACAAGACCTCTCTTCTCACGCAAGAACCTTTTCCAAAATACCTCCTTTCTAATGTGATCTCCTATTTAAAAGATCAATTGTCCCCGTCTATTCTCATGTTAGCCTACTTAAAAATGCAACCCTATGATTTACATCAATTTTAATTACATAACTATCTACTCTATATTACTGAGATATTAAATAATTAATTGTGCTTGCTAAAACAATAATTCCACTATTGATAAACATTTCTAACAACTACATAACAACTCATTTCATTTCGTAACAATAGTTTACAAAACAAAATGTTTACGCTATTTAAAATTTTACAACTGTATCTATCTAGGTAGAACCAGTAATAACATCAACTATTCAGTTTAATTTTAAACAAAACTTAACTCAGAACCTCAAAGTAACTTCGACACAAAAGTTAGTGACGTCACGCTTCGGTGGAATTTCTCAACTGAAATTATAAACTTCCAGACAAAGTTCACGAGTAAAACCATTTTAATAGACCACATTCGTTCCAAATTGGTTCACGTGCTAAAACTTGCTTACCAAAACATTCTTATCTCGTCTTAGGAAAAGCAGTTCAATAGATGGAACAACGTTAAACGGTACGTTTAATATATAACAATCAGAGGCAAAGTAAAATCATGACGTACATGTTTTTGGTTATCTATACTGCGTAAGTATTTAGAGGAAAAGTTGATAATAATAATTATTTAAGTCATAAACTAACTATCCGATGATGAAACTTATCACTTTATCACTTTCTCTGCGGCGAAGCCACTTAAGTGGTTCTTAAAATGCCAGTTTTTTATATTTAAAGCGCTACAAGTGATCATGCTAATGTTTGCAATGTTAAGCGGTTTCGTTGCGTTTTTCAATCATTTAAAAAAAAATTTCCAAATATAGTAATTATAAACCAATTGAAAATTGTTTCATAGCTTTTTCGTAGAGAAAGATTCAAAGAATTAATATGCCAGTAAAAAATTTATTGATGTAAAATTTACCAAGTTATTAGCTCAAAAAAAAAAAAAAAAATGTTCAGTAAAAACCAATGGTGAAGTTTTTTAATAACTTTGGGAAGTACTTCACTCGTATTTTTAAATGGCTGTAGATTTTGATAGGGGCAACATAGAGACCTCTAGTTTGCGAAATTTGATTTCTTTGTTTATGCCCTTTAAAATGAGGGGGTTTACAATAGAAAATTTGAATTTGCCCCTTTACCCCCCTTTTTAAGGGGGGGGGGGGGGGGGTGAAATGTTAAAAAAGTAAAAGAAATAAATCTGACTCACATAATATATCAAATTAAATAATTCTTATTTTGTTTAATATTTTAATATAAACAAAATATATTGCTTAAACTTTGGTAAACAAAAATCTAATACTATTGTGTGTTGTATATTTAAAAGGCTTTATCTATATATATAAAGCTGAATTACCATTGACTCACTCACTCATCCCAGTATTTCGAAAACCATACCTCCTAGGAATGTGAAACTTTGTACACATAATGCTCATAGACCCTAGAGGTGCACTATGAAAGAATTTGGAAATATTTCGCGTTTAGGGTTGAAACAACCCCTAAAAACCATACATATTTTTTGTTTTATATCTCAAAAACCATATGGCCTAAGAACGTGAAATTTGGTACACATTATGCTCACAGGCACTAGAGGCGCACTAAAAAATGATTTTAAAATATATGGCCTTATAGGGTTGAAACATATTATTTATTTACTTCCCTTAAAGCTTTCTAGCTGAAATTGTGTACATTTATTTCTTAAAATCACATATAAAAAGTAAAGCAGTTTTACTTTTTGTAACGTTCTGCTAAGGGGTGGAAATTTAGTAACAGCCCCTAAAAATATACATATCATTTATTTACTTTCCTTAAAGCGAGAAATCTAAAGTTTTGTACATTTATTCCTTAAAATCGCATATAAAAAGGAAACCCGTTTTACTTTTTGTTACGTTCTGCTAAGGGGTGGAAATGTAGTAACAACCCCTAAAACTATACATATTATTTATTTACTTTCTTTAAAGCAAAAAGATAAAATTTTGTACATTTATTCCTTAAAATAGCATATAAAAAAGGAAACAGTTTTACTTTTTGTCACGTTCAGCTAAGGGGTGGAAATGTAGTAACAACCACTAAAACAATTAATATTAATTTTTATACTTTCGTAAAAGTTAGAGAGCTGAAATTTTTTACACTAATTTCTTACAAGTTGCGTATAAAATAAACCAGTTTTACACTTTGTAACGTTCTGCTAAGGGATTGAAAAATAGTAGCAACCCCTAAAACTATTGATATTAATTTAATAACGTTGAGGAACGTGAAATTTGATACACGTATGCTCGTAGGCACTAGATATGCACTAAGAAATAATTTTGAAATATTTGTCCTTTAAGAGTTGAAACAACCCCTAAAAAAATTTATGTTGTTTGTTATACTTTCCTTAAAGCTGGAAAGCTGAAATTTTGTACCTTTATTTCTTGAAAAATACATAAAATACTGCCTAAACAAGTTTTAGATTTTGTTACGTGCTGCTAAGGGGTGAAAATGTGATAACAACCCCTAAAAACTGTAAATATTAATTGGTTTTCTTTCCTTACTCCTAGAGATCTGAAATGTGGCATTTATTAATTTTAAGGAAATATTTAAATGCGTAAAACTGATCAAATCCATCCCGCTCTATGCATTCTCATATTAAAGTCGTATCTGTTCGATCTGCAACATCCAGACTGTTATTTACCGGTCTGTGTACTCAGCGGTTGAAAAAGAAGACGCTCTTCACTGTGAATTCTATATTCTTAATTGATTTAAATTATTCAGCAAATATACCTTGACGAAGACAATTGACGGGCAGCCGAACAAAACATACCAAACCAATTGAAAATACATGTAATAATTAATTCACTTTCGTGAAATAAAAGATGACAGAAAATGATTGAGAAATGTTAAATTATTTAACATAGTGATGCAAATTCCCCGTGGCGAAGCACGGGTATTCAGCTAGTTAAGGAAATACAACTATTTATTTCGGTATTCTGTGATAGACATGTTTGAAATAATACAGACAATTTTACTTTAAATCCCATTCCTCTTTCTATTTCCGATAGAAGTAGAGTTACATTTTTTAAACCTGCAATTTTGTGGGTATTGTTTGCAATTTAAGAAAAATATGTATCTCACTCTCGCAGTGTACAATAATATTTTGTATCAAGAACCTCCTTCCACGGGTCAACACCACTAACTATTATTATTGGCCATTATCGCTTACCAAAGCGAATGTAATTACACTTCACAGTTTAAATCACCAATTCAGTTAATTACGTTTTGGTTGTATACTTGCATTCAACAAACATTATTATTATCAACAGTTTCGTGTTTCAGACTATTAATACCTGGTGGAATTTCTATTTTATTTCAATAGTTTTACTATGCAATATGAAATTTTATGTTTTTTAATATGTACAAATTACCATAACCTACCATATTATTTTAGTTTTGTTATTGAAATTCTTAAATCTAAATCAATGCATCCTACAGGAAATGACCACACAACATTCAGGTCATTTTTGTCAACATATTAAGTTTAACCCTTAGTTAGTCGCTAGGCGGGGATTTACCCGCATTCTCAGAAAAACTGAAATAAAGCTGTAACTGTTCAATGTTGACAAACAATGTTCCAGGTATCTTTCTTCTGACCTTTTTCGAGTAGGTATGTGCCACCCTTGCTTAATTTTAACGAATCATCAGTCTGTGATAAGCTGCGATAGTGAACGATCCCCTCAGTGCGGGTCTCTTGCCGCTAGCGCGCTTTTGTGCTGTAAGAACTTTGGGGGTTTCCCCACTAGCGTCAGAAAATTAAGTGTAAGTTTTTCTTAATTTCTTGTTATTGTTTAGGTTAGTACGACTTTGTATATTGTTCAGCTGCGATGTTTTTATTTTGCAAATGGTATATTCTCTACGTAGCTAGACCTATAACATTCATTAGCTCTTTCATTTTGTACTTTTTATTATCAAATTTCCATAGAAAAAATGAGCTATGCAGTGACCCTTATAGTGACACCTAAGGACAGGAGTGGCAAATGAGCACCGATCGTGGTCCTCAGAACACGTGTTGGGGTGTCAAGCACGTTTTTTGACCGGAAGTAACTATTTTTTATATTTTTCTTACGAAAATGAAAAATGTTTAGAGTATTGTATAAAAAATAAATGTAGGATATTATTTTGCACATTTTGGTATTTTATACGACCTTATAGCTCGCTTGGTTCCCCCAAAATCGATCAAAACGTAAAATACCATAAATGTACCCGGTTCAAATCCACGTGGGGGAGGGGGGCGGATTTTACCATGGGCCCAACGGCCAAGTTTTGAACCCTATCAGTTTTGAATCAAAATTGAACCCTACCAAATTTTAAATGCTGCAAAATAGCGACAGAAATTCTAGAAAATGAAAGTGCGGGGAATTTGCCGCTAGCGCCTACTGACGTTAGTCCTAGGGGTGCGTCTATAACTAAGGGTTAAAGTAAACTTACCAGTTGTATATTAAACAAGTATATCCAGTTGTTATTATTAAAGATTGAAATCTGTTTGTTTCAAAATGTTTGTTTTACCCAACCCCGAGTCATGTTTCCTTTTACTTTTATCCCTTAAAACATACATTTTGATATCACCAAGTCTTGGACAAAAGGAATTCTAAATCACAGACTTATCCGAGAGAGAAAAATATTCTGGAATTATGACGTCGTATACTTTGCACTTAGGCAGGTCTTGAAGTGTATTTCATCATCTCCGGAATTGTAATATTAAATCCTGAACTTGAGCCGTGCACGGTTCTGTCTAGAGGGGGGGGGGGGGGGGGGATCCAACTAATAAATAATGTTCAGCACCAACAGGTTTGCCACGCCCACTAAACTAACATTAGACAAAACCAGTTCAGTTGTAGAAATTAAAACGTGTAGCCGAACGGGACAAATCAAAAAGCTCTAGTAAAATTAAAACAGATTTTAAATATACAGTAGAATAAATCAAACAAATAAATTACGTTTTCCCATAATCCGTTTCTTTATCAAAACCAAAAATAAAACTAACATTACAAATTTAGATTGTCTAAGAAATTGTAAGAGTTCAGTAATGATCAAATAAATAACTATAGGAAAATTCGTTATACAAAACTTGGTTGGAAAATATAAGAGAGATTAAAATTTTTTTAAAAATTTATTTTAATAATAGTTTTGGTTAGGAAAAGTAGGTCCGATTAGGTTTGGTTATGTAAGTTTATGTTTTGAAATGTGTTTGAAACGTAGGGTAGAGGTTGTGATTTAGTGGTAGAATCGCGCATATTTTTACTGAATTGCGGCAAAACAAGATTAGGTTAGGTGGGAAAGCATTATTAATAAAATACTAGGTATGTGTCCATACATAAACAAAATTCACAACCCGTAAACACATCTCGCAATGACTTACAATGTAGTAAAATATAAATGATTTCAGAAAGAAAGTATTTAAAAATGTATTATTAGTCTACAGATAGTATAATCTAATTTATTAATACAGATTAATACAGTATTAATACCACTGATTTAAATAAAAACCCGAACCACAAAACAAGGAACAAAAACAATAACTAAACAACTAAAATGTAAGTTATGTTTACTACGTTCCCCTTATGTACATTTCGACGACATGGTCATCATCCTCAGAGGGTTTTAACACTACTACTGTGTACATACAATATTACAGAGCTTTTGATTTTGTATCAGTGTGATTTTGTCGCCACAGTGCTCTTTTATTTGTTTAAACAGTATTAATAGTTTTGTTACATAACTTCCAATTGATGTTAACACGTTCACTGCTACGCGAATGTCGTATTTCCTATGCTAGGAGCTGACCTTTTATTTTTTATATTTATAGCCTAAATGAGTAGAAATCACTTTTTTTTATTTTTGAACCTTTCTACGTAATAATCCCTTATATTTTAAAGAAACAATACATGTGCGTCCATAGCACATAAGCCTTAAATTGGCTTGCGAAGCACACAATGCCTTGTGTATTGAAAATGCTCCCAATACTTGGTTTGGAGTTCGAAGAAAGCAATGCATAGTGTGTAGAAAATACTCCCAATTTGGAGGTTGGCGTGCGAAGCACGCATTGCTCTGTGTATTGAAATTTCTACCAATATGGGGGTTGGCGTGCAATACACTGTGCGTCGGCCGCTTCTCATAGTGTTCAGTGTAAAGCTCACATGTGCATTCTTAGCAGTGAAAGTGTTAACAGCCCAGGGGTACAAGTGACAACTTTTATTAAATATTGGCTGATAACAAAGAATAAGAGGATGAAAATCAAATTAATCTTTGTTATTATGTTAGTCTAGAACCTAGCAATTAAAAATATACCAGTTTTAGTGATCGCGGTTTTACCTGGATTTGATTATAACAGTTTAACTTTAAATTGAGTTTTCTCAAAACTAACATCACTACACTTATACCCCTTGGCTCTCAGCCCTTCAATTGTAATTTGTTGTTTGGTACTGTACTCACCCTACGATTTAACATTTTATTCAAGCCATGGTTATATTGAGCATATTACTTATATGATGTTTAATGATTTTTTTTAAATGTCTGGCTGTTAAGAACAAAATTCTGACTCGTCCTCAAACTAAATCAAATCTTATTTTTTCAAATTTGGTAAGTACGTATTCGTTTAGTTAACATACCGGAACTTATATAAGAGAATAACGTTTAAAAACTAAATGCAAGATAATTTTATTCATTGTAAATGACTGATTTAAAAGTACCGTACAGTAATATAACAAAACCAATAAATAAGGCAATCGAAAACATGAAAGAGAAGAATACTTAAGTAGTTTCTTTATAAAAACCCTTGAAAGTTTGCTAAAGCCTGTAATCTTGTGAACTTGAGCATCTGTCTGACGCGCTGGTTTTCATTTTGCTCTTACTTTCGGCTGTAATTATACATTTTACGTTAATTTATATGTTGTACTAGGGGAAACCCCTGCGTGATTCGAACGCCAACCCCTTTGGAACCTTCCATACATATAATCATATTATGTTTTATTTATAATAAAGGTGTAGGATTAATAACAATCCCAAAGCTAAGATAATAAAAATAATGTTAAATGTTGAAATCAAATTATTTCGTATATTTTATAACATCAGTTATAATAAATGTTAAAAGAACCATCAAGGCTCAGGTCTACACTTTAATAAAAATGTAATCTAAAAGTTAGGAATACAATTAATTATTGTTTTAAAGTTTAAAATCTACGGTTAATGGATATATAGGATCAAACAGCTGTTTTATCTGTTATTTTATTCAATTGGTTGATGAAATAAATATAAATACATGTGTTAGTTCATCAGTCTAGGCCTAACCTAAAGTGTTTTCGGACTAAATTTACAAATGTTTAAATACAATTTTTTTTATCAAAATTAATTATAGCCTAAGTTACTCAGGGATAATGTAGGTTTTTATTAGTAAAACTATATTTTCAATCGGTACAGTATTTCCAGAGATTACCCCCCTACATACAAACCACCAAACAAATTTTACCTCTTTATAATATTAGTATAGATGATGTGCGTTATTTTCAAAATGTAAATAATTTTATTTCATTAACTGCTCTGTAAGCAGAATATTAAAAAAAAAACAAGTCTTTAAAAGTTTACAGAATACAATGTATAAGTTCTCACAATACAAAGTTTCTGATATTTAAAAGAAAATATCTGTTGACTCTATCGACATAACAAAACCGTTCTGTCGAGCGACCGATGTGAAACTATAACGCACAGAATAACAGAAATCTTTAAAACGATTCCTCTAAAATATTGTTGTTAAAATTTTAAATGCGACAGCAAATTTTCTCTGTGACTTTTAACATTTAGTTATACCAACAATCTGCATAAATAAAAAATAAAAAAATCTAAAATTTTGGAGGCTATATTGAAATGATTTAAGATATGAAGCAAGTTTAAATAAAAAAGAAACATTCAACGGTAGCTCTTTATGACGCTTTATGACCTTCGTTACCCTTTTAAAAATAATTTTTTTCACTTTCTCATAATTAAAATTTTTAGGAAACTTGAGTAATATTGTTCAAACAACACACTGTTTGAATGGGAGTCTCATCAGGAAAGACGTTTTAGTTTTAGATGAACTTTACTTTAAATATGATTACAACTTTATCTGTAGGCTATGTATATTTAAAACTACTTCAAATGTACACGTTGTTCATTCTTTTTAGGACACCGGATCATGTAAAAAGATATTTTCTATAGTTTCTTCTGTTGCAAGACAGTTTGGTTTCAGTAAAAACCAAATGTCTATTAAAGTTTGCTAATTATGCAGCACAGTGTTTGTAACAGCCCTTCAATTAAATCGTGCAGTTATAATTTATTCATTCACAAATCAAATAATTCGACCACGCAGCTGGACCGCTGACGTGAGTTGAGCAAATTTCCAAAATTAAGTTTTTATGCCTATGTTTTAGTGTTTCAACCAACAATTTGGGAAATAGGTCTACTCACGAAGGCGTTGATCAGCTGTCTGTGTGTACGCAATATATTAGTAGAAGAATTTGATTGCGCCTAGTGGCCTCGCGAGTTTGCACCACTTGGCTTCGCACCGGGTACTTTTATGGTATTTTACGTTTTGGTTGATTTTGGTGGAACCAAGTGAGCTATAAGGTCACGTAAAAAAACAAAATGTGCAGAATAACATCCTACATTTATATTTTTAGAAAAAACTCTAAAAAAATTTATTCTTGTAGTAAAAATGTCAAAAAATAGTTACTTCCGGTCAAAAAACGTACTTCTGGTTGTTGGATTTTTTTTGGCTAACGAACTAGTCCGAGCCACATGGACAACCAACATGTGTACCAAATTTGGACCAAATCGGACTTAAAATGCGGCCGCTAGAGTGCGAACACACATATACATATATAATATATATGTATATATATATATATATGAATTTTAATGAAACGTGTTCTGGGGACCATGATCGGTGCTCTTTTGCTACTCCCGACCTTGGGTCTCACCATAAGGACCACTGCAATAGCTCATTTTTCCTATGGAAATTCGCTAATAAAAGAATGTCCGATATAGTTTTCTAAACGTCCTTGTTCAATAAATCTACATTCAATGAAACAATATAGGTGGACAAAATTGCATATGATAAAGGAATAAGGAATGTGCTTCTGTAGTATACTCATAATTAATTCTGCTAACAATAATTATAACAGAATCTGTGGTGTGATGTTAAACCCTTACGCCAAATGGGAAGTTACTTGCAAGTCACTCGGTTGTTAAAATTTGCTCTTAGGTGACTTTTTAGTCACTCAATTAATTTCAAAAACAAAGTATGAACGAAAAAATCTATTATATGTGATAAAATTTGAATTACAACATTATCGTTAATTTTTTATAAATTTTATTACAAATTTTGAAAGGAAGAAATTCAAATGACATAGGTGGCTGAGACGAACAAAAATGAAAAGTGGGATAAGGTAACACCAAGTTTGATTGCTATTTATAAAACAGCTGTTTAGCTAGACCAAACTTTACAGTATGGTCTCTACTGATGTTGTGTTAGCGTTTGTGGTTACTGAAAGGTTAGAAAACATCATTTTTGAATAATTTTAACTTTAAACTATCAAAAGGGGGTAATTAGAACAGCATTTATTAAATTTGAACTGCAGTTTAAATAAAAAAATATATTTTAGTGATTGGTTTACAATAAGAGGAATACAATTATTATTAAAGCGTACTGCCAAAATAGTCGTAAATTATAAACCGTGCCTTTTACCCTTTACATCAGAAGCCCATATACTATCAGATCTGAGTTCTGATTTCGGCAAAATATATTGTCAAACTCGTAGTTTCAAGAATTTATGAATGTACCGGTACTGAGTGATTAATTATGTTGAAATGTGTTCCATATTAAATGATTTTTTTAATTATCCACACAATTTTGTACCACTCATAAAGATGAGTACAATTTTTGAGTTAAATCATTCGAAAGGCAATTAAATTTATTTTAATCGTGTGCAAAGGTATTTTGTATACAGATCCCAGAACAAGGAACGAATTTCATAGGAAGCTGCAGATATATGATTTTTTTTTCTTTATCCGTGTAAGATAATTGGATAATTTCTACCACTCATAAGCCCGAGTACAATTTGTGAGTTATATAATTCATAAGGCAATTAAATTATTACTATAATCCTGTGCAAAGATATTTTTTTTTACAGTTCCCGGAACAAGGAACGAGATGCATAGGAAACCCCCAGTATTTAATACTAGTTATTCCCGGATAAGAAAATTTGCCTATAGTAATGCGGTAGTGCTTACTTAATGTTTGTTGATTTACAATAATATCTACGAAATACAAAATACAAAATACGGTTGAATCAAATTATTTAAAAGATTAAATTTTTAAGATAACTCCTAAGATTTTTGTAATGCTGATTAATTAATATATTCAATTATGAGCTATACAAGATGCAAGACCGTTGCCAGAAAAACATTTCGGGGGTTGGGGAGGGGGGTACGTTCAGGTGGCTGCACTCGAACTGCCACAAATTTTGGGTTCATCTGAAACGCACGAACTGCCACAGTCATTAGAGGGGATTAGAAAGGGTCATTTCGCAAGATAAGAAACACACGAACTGCCACAATGGTTCGGTCAGGTAGCGGCTACAAGTGAGGGAAAAACGGGAATTATACTCCCGCGGTTATCCCTCGATGATATTCCTGCACATTACTTATATTTCAAACATAAGTCAGGGAAAAACGGCAAAGGCTGTGAGTAATAACCATTGTTTTCAATCGGCCTCAAGAAGTCAAAGAAGTGATAGCTCAGCATCGAGACAAAAAATATTGCAACAGGAGTGTTTTATTTCCAATCAATATTGCATTTAATAGTTTCTAGTATCAAGAATCCTTTAAAAATAACTGTTATTAACATAGCACGAAGTTAATAAACCTAACCTAACCTAACCTAACCTAACCTAACCTAACCTAACCTAACCTAACCTAACCTAACATAGAACAATTATAAACATACTGTTTAACAAATCGAAAATACCAGAAAAGAAGACAAGTATGTGGGTGGGGGGATGGGGGTAACCGAGGGAGAATAATTCCCGTTTTTCCCTCACTTGGAGCCGCTATATGACCGAACCCTTGTGGCAGTTCGTGTGTTTCTTATCTTGCGAAATGACCCTTTCTAATCCCCTCTAATGACCGTGGCAGTTCGTGCGTTTCAGATGGACCCAAAATTTGTGGCAATTCGTATGTCCCCGTTCAGGCCATGACCGGGGATTTGAATTTAAACCCTTTTAACACGTTCACTGCTAAGGACGCACATGTGAGCTTGACACTGAACACTATGAGAAGCGGCCGACGCACAGTGCATTGCACGCCAAACCCATATGGGTGAGTATTTTCAATGCACAATGCATTGTGAGCTTCGCACGCCAAAATCCTTGTTGGGAGTATATTCAGTACACAGTGCATTGCGTGTATTTTTGTTGAACCTTTATAGTTTCCTTATTTAATAGATCAGATCAAGCTCACAAGAGAGTAAGGCTGTAACCTACAGCATCCATGTGTATTGTACGTTGTAGTTTAAGTAAATCTAAATATCAGTATGCATGCAATGCACAATGCTGTAAAATGTGTTGCTGGATCCTCTGTTGTGTTGTCTATTTTATAATTTATTTTGCACTTTTTAAACCTAGTATTAATTTTTACTACTAAATTTATGGATTTCAAGGGGGTCTAACCCCTTTAACCCCTCTATCTACGTCCTTGACAAGAAGAACTAGGTAATAATTCTCCTGAATAAAAACCAATACGTAAATTAATTGTAGATTACAAGCAGACGCATATAAAGGTTGGTGCACTTTTCATATTTAAATACCATAATTGCACATTGCTACAGTAACGTAATAATAACCTTGGTAACGGGATGACGTAATACGTTTAGTAAAGGAGCATTATTGGGTTGAAAGGGGAATTATTGAATTTGATGTTCCATTCCGATACATTTGCATTAATTCCGTGAATTCTATGCAATGCAATGTCATATGCAATCAGCTCCAATTTACACCTGTAATGCGTATAAATGGTATAACTGTAAACTACTGCAGTCGCAATTAATTAATTGTAATGTAAACAAATAATTATTTTAAAAGTTACTAGGGGGCTTTGCCCCCACCCCACCTCCGATATGAATTTGTGCGCCTGGAAGTTATGCAATACATATGAGCTACGCAATATACGGTGCCTGGAAGTTATGCAATGGTCACCATTACGCAATGCACGTATTTAATCGATTCTTATCTATATATATAAAATTCAATGTATGTCCGTCTGTTTGTACGTTTGTCTGTTTGTACGTTTGTCTGTTTGTATGTTTGTCCTTTATGCGTTAACAAACCGTCCATCCGATTGCTTTGACATTTTGCATAGTAACATAGGTTAACCCTAGGAAGGTTTTAGGCCATTTACCGAAGTCCTAGGACATTAGGGCTACGCCCCAGTGGCCCTCAAAGTTTCAATGTTAATCTTATGGAAGGTCAATCTTAATCAAGAAGAAGAAAGATTTCTTTTGATTTTATCAGGGGCACAAAAAACAGCTGTTCGTATGAAAAGCTTAAAACAGCTGATTTTGATCAAAAACTGAATATAATTTTAGGTTAGGCCTACAATGAACTAAAACACCAATTATTGGGCTAATTATTTAAGATATATAAAAGCCAAATACCACTCACTGACTGAACACTTAAAAAGAATACAATTACCTTAAAAAGACTGAAAATACCAACCACCACGGGCAACGCCGTATGGGTCAGCTAGTTACTTTATAATTATGAGAAGAAGAAGTAGATTTTTTTTTATATATTAAAGAGATATTTTTTATTATAAATGCTAATAAAACAAGACAATAAAAATTGTAACCCTGTATTATTTAAGTAATAATACACTTTAAGTACTTTAAGTAATTAAGTAATAATAAGTAAACAAGCCCTTTCAAAGCGTTTTCAAAATAAGTAAATGCGTGCGATCGTGGGACCCCGTCACGAACGAAGCTCATCACGCCTTTTCTCCAATTCTTTTACCAGCCTTAACGGCAACATACTACACACGTAATTTTAATCTTTCAATTGCCGTTTATTATTAGTTTGTTTTTTATACAAATATTTACTGTTTCCATACGTTTGGTGTTATTATAATACAGGTGTAGAATTCATTATAGCATTAAAGCTAAGATGGTAATAACAGTTAAAAGTCCACCCCCATTGTAAATACATTCAATAAACATAAAATTTTGGTGTACATCAGTCTATGCCTAACCTAAAATTATTGTATCTATTAAAATTATTGTATCTATTTTGCCTCTAAGGCAGGTGAAATAAATTAAAGAAAAACACAATAATTGTAGGTTAGGCCTAGTCTGATGAACCAACGCTTTATGTTTTTTGAATGTATTTCAGCGCTTGACGATAATATCTGAACTACGCCGGACGGAAACGATCGTCTCTTAATTTGAATTGACGAACCAAAACACATGTTTCTTGAATATATTTACATTCATTGCCATAGCAACCAATTTGATAACGGTTTGCGTTACTCGTATTTTAGGTTTATCATTGCCATAGCAACCAATTTGATAACGGTTTGCGTTACTCGTATTTTAGGTTTATCATTGCCATAACAACCAATTTGATAACGGTTTGCGTTACTCGTATTTTAGGTTTATCATTGCCATAGCAACCAATAAGTAACACTTTTTTTCGTTACGCGTTAAATTTTCTATTTGTTAACTCCTGCCGCAATCCGCTTTAAGGAACTTCGTTCCAACAGATAGAAAATTAACTTTACTTAAAACAATTCTTAATTAATACAAGATTTAAAATATGTTTAAACTAGCTGACCCGTACGGCGTTGCCCGTGGTGGTTGGTATTTTCAGTCTTTTTAACGTAATTGTATTCTTTTTAAGTGTTTAGTCAGTAAGTGGTATTTGGCTTTTATATATATAGATCTTAAATAATAAAAGCACTATTGTTATAATAATAAAATATCTGAAATTATGATTTTACTAACTTTGATCCCCAAACCCCCCTAAAATTTCGAATTTTTTCAAACCCTTTCTTAGTAAGCACCTACGGCCTTAGAGGAACCTACATACCAAATTTCATTCCAATTCATTCTTATAGAGTTTTTTAGTAATTTTGACTCTCCTGAACCCCCTAAAATTTAAACATTTTAACCATTTCTTGGTGAGCATCTACTGCCCTAGAGGAAGCTACATACCAAATTTAATTCCAATCCGTTCCTTAGTTTTGAAGAAATCGTTTTTTAATAAATTTTATCCCCCCAAACCCCCCTAAAATTTCAAATTTTTTCAACCCCTTTCTTAGTGAGCACCTATAGCCCTAGAGGAAGCTACATACCAAATTTCATTCCAATCCATTCGGTAGTTTTGAAGAAGTTGTTTTTTAATAACTTTGATCCCCCCAAACCCACTCTAAAATTTAGAATTTTTTCAAACCCTTTCTTAGTCAGCACCTATGGCCCTAGACGAAGCTACATACCAAATTTCATTCCAATCCATTCGGTAGTTTTGAAGAAGTAATTTTTTAATAACTTTGATCCCAACAAACCCCCCTAAAATTTCGAATTTTTTTAAACCCTTTCTTATTGAGCACCT
>JAGFPH010003962.1:0-27885 GCA_018207615.1 Philaenus spumarius | reverse complement strand
TAAACCCTTTCTTATTGAGCACCTATGACCCTAAAGGAAGCTACATACCAAATTTCATTCCAATCCGTTCGGAAGTTTTTGAGAAATCGTGATGAGTGGGTCAGTGAGTCAGTGGGTTTTGGCTTTTATATATATAGATAAATACATTGATAATTTCTCATACTACCGTAATTAAATATTTCTTACTGTGAGTTTATTTTCATCGATTTGAATACGAATATAAATCGAATAAATTAAATGTAGTGATATTTAAAAAAGGACCATTGTTATAGAACATTTATCTTTTGACAAATGTCCACGGTGACAGAAACAGTTGCGTATTATCACAGGAGTGGGATGAGAAGGGGTGACGTCACAAAAGGGATATAACAAAGCTTACAGTAGCAATATGTAACTTGATATTCACTGTGTAAATGCTGAATAACCTGTTATTTATCAGCACATACTTTACAAATGTTAACGGCAACATACACTCATAATTTTAATCTTTCAATTGCCGTTTATTATTAGTTTGTTTTTTATACAATTACTAGGGGAGACCCCTGCGTGCTCCGCACGCCAACCCCCAATCGAACCTTCTAAAAATATATGTTATAATTTAATTTATAATAAAGGTGTAGGATTAATAATAACCTCAAAACTAAGATTGTAAATAATGTTAAATGTTCAAATTTAATTATTTATTATATTTTATAACAGCAGTTATAATAATGGTTAAAAGAACCAGCAAGGCTCAGGTCTATACATTAAAACCCTAACCTAAAAGCTAAAAATACAAAAATAATTGCTTCAAATTTTGAAATCAGCTGTTAATGGAAATATTGGAGCTAACAGCAGCTATATTATCTGTTATTTTATTCAATTGGTTGCTATGGTAATAAATGTAAATACATGTGTTGGTTTATCATTCTATGCCTAACCTAAGAATTTTTTCCGACTAAATTTACAAATATTGAAATAAAAAAAGGTTTTTATCAAAATGAATTATAGCCTATGTTACTCAGGGATAGTGTAGCTTTTTATTAGTAAAACTATTTTTTCAATCGGTTCAGTAGTTCCAGAGATTACCCCATACATACAAACAAACAAACAAACTTTACCTCTTTATAATATTAGTATAGATTAACTGTTTCCATATGTTTAATGTTATTAAAATAAAGGTGTAGAATTCATTATAAGATCAAGGCTAAGATGGTAAAGACAGTTAAATGTCCATTCATTGTATATAAATACATTCAATAAACATAAAATTGTGGTTCATCAGTCTAGGCCTAACCCAAACTTATTGCGTGTATGTTTAAATTATTTTACCTGTCTTAACGGCAACTTACATACAATAATTTTAGGTTAGGCCTAGACTTAAAATTACTTTCTAGACTTAACCTAAAATTATTGTATGTATGTTGCCGTTGATGCAGGTAAAATAAGTAAAATTTATTAACTGAAACTTCAGTAACTCTTATTTTAACAATAATTAATTATTATTAGAGGCATGGTTTACCATTTATTTGCAAACAATAAAATTTAACGACAAGTGCAATATCTTGTACAATGGATTGTTAAAAAGCTGTTGCAATTTGACAAATACTTTATTTTATACAAAAAACGTACTTAAAATTACTGTTAAAAAATCGCTAACGCAACCACTGTGTATTGTGTGAAACTTTTAGCGCTCCTACCGGTTAAACTGTCAAGTTTATAAAAGAAACACCAAGAATAAGAACGTCTTAAAATTGCATGTAAAATCCAAATCCGTTATAAAAAATAGGGGTTTTCATTAGAAATTTCAAAGTTGACCGCCATGTTGGAAAATGGCGGCCATCTAAAAATATTTAACTACATATTTTTTAATTTCTCATAAAACAAGGAAAGGTTCCCCATTTAAAGTTTGCTGTAAAATTAATACTTTCTGAGATCCCAATGGTGGCCCAATTAAAAACATCACATAAAATAGAAAATTTTTGAGAGGCCGTAGCTCATAAACGGTTGGGTTTAGGAAAAAATACAAAAGAATAAAAATGTCTTAAATTTGTGTCCCCAATCGAAATTCAACATAAAAAATAGGGGTTTCTATTTGAAAAAAATGAAGTTGGCCGCCATATTGGAAAAATGGCGGAGTTTTTGGAAATGTTAATATTGTATTTTTAATGTAAGGGAAAAAGTAGGGAAGGTCCCCCATTTAAAGATTGTTGTAACTTTTATAGTTTCTGAGATGACAAAGGTGGCCCATTTAAAAAAATCAGCCTGTATAAACAGTATAACTTCTTCTCTTTACTAATACTATACGTTTTGCACGTCGATTGTAAGACAATAATTTAGCATAATCTCTTAAGGCTCTTCTTTACCTTGGGGAAAACTTCGAATGTACAGTGTGATTTTAATAAAATCTGTCCGAGTACAGTCAGTGACCTTGTGATGGCGCGGGGAGAAGCGGGGGGAAAAATCCAGAACTAAAAACATAGGCCTCAGAGCCTGCTCATCGCCCACTTACCTTCCTCAACTCTAAGCACCATCCAATACAAAGATAAAGCATTGTAAATAAATAAAACTATGGTGCGTAACAAATGTTTATATACTAATAAAAGACATTCTGTCTCGTCATGGCATTTATAATTAATTTGTATTAACCTGCATTAAATGGAGCAGTTTTTTTTAATGTGTTAAAATAACACCTGCAATTTTACGTAGTTGACATATTACGGTGCACTTAATGAACTCTGTTATACCGTTATCATTTGTTTGATAATTTTGACGATTATACAATTCGATTGGAAATTAAACGGGCTACAAAAGTTAAATTATTAAAAATATAGTGGATTGTTTTCTACAAATTATAATATAAACCATACTTTAGTTTCAAAATTTAGGTATACATTCAATGTCATGAGTAATACCTTTATACATGGCAGTAAAATATACAAATTACAATTATTTATAGGCTATTCAACGCAATTCGAAGAATAGTAAACACTGTTGATTGCTTTTGATTTTCTAAAATAATAATAAATAAATGTTATCTTACTATGAGTATAACATAAGTAATTATATTTTCAGATAAATTTAAAGCTTCTGAATTTAATAATGGTTACTGCATTGTACAAAATAAATGCTACGCCACACAATTTTAAACAGTATTATGTAATTAATTTCTATGAAAAAATCTGAAATACAAAAATAACAATATCTAGATATAAAATATTAGTATTACAGCTTGTAGAAAATATTACATTTTTCCATAAGCTTAAACATTAAAATATATACACACACAAAATGTTTTGTGTTGTTAAAATACTGTATATACATACAACATATTTATTATTATTAAAAATACTGTACTTACATACAAAATATTTATTATTATTAAAAATATATACATACAATTTTTTTGTGTTATTAAACATACTGTATAGCCTATACATACAGCATTTTTATTTATTATTATTACAAATATATATATATACAACATATTTGGTATTATTAAAAATGTATATATACAAAATATTTTGTTTTATTAAAAATGCTGTATATACATACAACATATTTATTATTATTAAAAATATATACAAGGAACATGTTTAGTATTATGAAAAATATATACATACAACGTGATTGGAGTAGTTACAAATATAATATACATTCAACATGTTTAGTGCTATTCTCTAAAATTCTAGCCCTTGCACAGAGCAGGTTATCAGCCAAAGATTAAGTTAAATAACAATGCAAGTTATTTGGTTTTCCATATGTTATCATTTATGTGTAAAATAATTACACAACGTTTCGGGAATGTAAATCAACTTCCGTTATCAAGTGACTAAAACTTTACTACAAGGACATAAACCTCGAGAACTAGGCCTATGTTAAAGAAATACAATGTAAAACTAAAATATACCACTAACCTATATAGTTTTTAGTCACTTGAGTTGATAACTTGAGTTAATTAGTATTCCCGAAACGTCGTACTAATGATGGCAATTTTTTTTTAAATGTCAAATTAATTAATAATAATACAATTAAAATTCTATCATTATTAACAAATAAAAGCTTCAAACAGAGAATTGTACAATAATTTGTAGGCAAACAATATAAAAATACTTTATTTATCATGAACTGAACTGACTATTTAATTTATTTGATTTTCTTGGACTTTTGAACCTGTATTGCTTTAGCAATATACTCTGGGTTTCTAATTTCCATGGAACGGGTGTGCCGTGGATCTACGAGTTCTGGCAATAAACAATTAATGTAAAATCTTTGTAATTTGTCTACCATTTGATTAGACCAAAACTCATCATCCCATAGAATTATTTCAACTCGAAAGCCAAGTGGAGTCCGTAATACAAAGTAACATTTTGTTCGTTGAGTTATATGCAGTTGGCCTTGTATTTGGAAATAGAAGTTGTGATTTTTATTTACACATTCACTCTCAGTTTACCTGAGTTTAAAAAAGTAAATTTTCCTGATCTTATTGCCTCATCTGGTGTTAAATTCTTACACGATTCTGGACATTTTACCTCAACTATACAATCTGTACCTAATAGGCCATCTGGAAATGCACCCAGGTAAGGAATGTCTGCGTCAATAAATAATCCACATCGGTTTACTGTTACGTTGAAGCTGTCCTCTAATTGGGATATTGCGTTTATTTCATTGTCTTTACCATATCTCATAGCTGTACATTCTACATCAGTATACAATAATGTTTTAACCAATTTCTCACAGCTGGTGGTTTTTCGTCTCTTGCAAACAGTCCCGAAATTCGAGGCGGTTAACAGCTTACGTCTTTCCTCTTTCCACAGTCCACTGCCTGCTTGTAATGAAGTTGCTCTTTCAATTTCGTTTCTTTCACTTTCCCTTCGACAGAGACTTAGTAAAAACTCTTCTTTTTTCTGTTCATACATTTCTGGTGCCATATCTGGGTTTTGAACTGAAGGACCATAGCTTTTACTGTTTTCAACCTTTTTTTGCTGGCTTATTTTCTTTTTACTTTTTTTGCAAATGTGAGTTTTTTTCTTAGGGCAGCTTCGATTATTTTATCATCCCTTTTTCTTTGTTGTACCTTAAGAATCTTTCCTGAACTCTTATTATACATAGTTTTATGGAGGGTGTATAATGGCAATCTCGTGTTGGTGATACAACAGCTGCTGAGCATCTGGCTTTGTATGATCTTTTCATTGTATAATTAACTCTTTTTCCACCAATAAATTTAGTAACTATAGAATTTAACTGTTCTGCCGGATTGTTTGTCTTATTCAGCAACAAACTTCTCGCACGGTCCGTCAGGAAGCTAATATGCCTCATCACTTTCTGATAAATCCCACTCTGTTTCATTTCTGGTACGTAGTTTTTTCGTCCTTTTTCGGCCCTTTACAAAAATATTCAAACTCCTTACATTTAAGATGTTCACCAAATACGTGGCTCGGTGAGTTTATCAGGTCTTTTTGTAGTAACAAAACCTTTTGTGTTAGCATTCATATTACTTTGTTGTTGTCTATGTTGTGCAGCTTTGCTTACTGCTGTCCTCAATCTAAGTACATTATTACCAACAACTTTTCTTAGCGGAATAGGTCCTGCATTCTTGTCGATTACGATTTCCCTTAACTTTGTGCAGTAATTTCTCAGAAGGTGATTAGTACATTCAATTTTTTCAACAGTCAAGTTACAATATGGCCTTGATTCCACGAGTTTGCAATATACATTGGAATCACCATCGGCTAGAATTGTTCCATATATAGCACCGTACATTTCGATACTGCGGCGAAACCGCAGGGGTTTACTAGTGTAAAATATAACTACGAATATATATATTGTGTCTTTTTTAAATGGGCCACCATTAGAATCTTGTAAACTATAAATCTGACAACAAACTTTAAATTGGGAACCTTTCCTTGTTTTTTGAGAAATTAAAAATATGTAGGTAGTTAAAATATTTGTAAATGGAAAGCTAAAATGTAAAGCCTTCAGTTTATTAGGCTACAAGTTCTCATTACAAAGTACGATGTTTTTATATTAGAAAACTCCAAGAATAAAAACGTCTTAAAATAACTTGTACAATTTTGAAATTTGACCACTCTATTGGAAAATGGCAGCCATTTACAAATATTTTAACTAAATATTTTTAAATTTCTAAAAAAATAAGAAAAGTTCTCCCATTTAAAGTTTGCTGTCAGATTTATAATTTATAAGATACCAATGGTAGCCTATTTAAAAAAAGACTGTAAAACCAACTATAGTTAAACTAGCACATAATATTTTATAAATATCACAATATTTTTATTATATTTTTGATATTTTAAAGTAATTTTCTATTTCATCTATTTTTTCACAAAACCAATTATTTCACTATTAGGGCCTATAGCAAAACAATCCTCCTAGTCATAAATATTTTTTAAACATCTTAAAAATGGTTTTGTTTGGAATATATTATATAGAACGTGTCTAAACTTCACACGTCGATGTTGAGGGTTTCTGACATAGGCCTAACGGTCTCACAAAGTCCAACCGACATTTATCGTGGTACACAGCTCCTATCAGTCCATGTAAATACTTTCATTGTATGATTCGTATAATATAATAAAAGCTATAATTATAAGAAGTGTTGTGTTTCAATTACACTTACCTTATTTCCATTGTTAAAGTATTGTTCTTCATCATGATAGCAAGTTACAACAGTTAAAACGCAACAGGCTCTCAACATACTAATTTCTAGAGGAACTTCGTAAATTTAGTTGGAAAAAATTCTTACGTTAGGCCTATGAATAATCACAGCAACCAATTGAATAAAATAAGAGGCAAAACAGCTGTTTGGTCTAATATTTCGATTAACACCTGCTTTCAAACTTTGAAGCAACTATTTTTCGTATTTCTAACTTTTAGGTTAGGTTTTTATTAAATTGTAGACCAGAGCCTTGCTGGTTCTTTTAACCTTTATTATAACTGCTGTTATAAAATATACGAAATAATTTAATTTGAACATTTATCATTATTTCCCATCTTAGCTTTGGGGTTATTATTAATCCTACACTTTTATTATAAAAAAATACATAACATTGTTATGTGCATAGAATGTCCCAACAGGTTGGCGTGTTGAGCACGCAGGGGTTTCCCCTAGTAGTTCATACAAAAATGTTGTGTTTCAATTGCAATTACCTTATTTCCATTGTTAAAGTATTGTTCTTCAACGCAACAGGCTCTCAATTAATTTATACTAATTTCTAGAGGAACATCGAAATTAAGCGTAGCTTACATCTTAGAAATTCTATAACTTTTGATTGGTTGAAGATAAAATGGCAAAAGTGTATATACAATTCAAGAAAATTTAATGTTCTACAACTTTGTTTCTGAAATTTTTTCTGAGAAACGGTCGTGGGAGGCATTATAAGCAAATGTTTAACAAAAAGAGTGAGGTAAACACGATTTTTTCGAAAATTTTCGATTTTCAATAACTTATATCTCGAAAGCCGTTGGGAATTCGACAAATACGTACAGAAACTATTTTATAGGAAATGTAATTAACTTTGCATTTAACATTTTTATTTGCAACATTTTTTTCTGCAGTGCACCGTTTCCGAGAGATAAGCGAAAAACCTAAAAATGGAACCTTTCCACCCCCCTCCCGCCTTATGCTCACCTTCCAGGGGTGGGGACTTTTAGTATGTTTACCTCCTAACTACTCCTAACAAAGTCCTAAAGTCAAAAATTATCGCATATTCCATGCACTCTACACCCCTCTTTTGAGCACTCATTGACTGGACTAAGACACCAACAGGATCAACGTAACATAAATGTATATCGAACACATTGGATTGGGAACTGCAATGCATTTATTTGAGGAAGTGTCGAGGCGGAAGAAGATGACTAAGTGACAGCGGCTCTGTCTAGAGGCGACTTTTGTAGCTTTGATGGTAGTTGAGCAACAGAAGGATAAAAACTCACGTAGCAAAATCGTTGAAACATGCATTCGTATTACCGTGTTTCGGATTCTATTTATACATTAATTTTCTGAGAAATGACTTTAAATTATAAAGAAGATTTCAAATTTTTTACGTGTTACCTTAAAATAAGGAAATTATTGTTTAAAACTACCAAAAAATTCATTAAAAATTATCAATGTTTACTTAATTAAACCGTTGATTAAAAGTATTTGCCGTCGTTTTTTTTTTTTGAATTATGAGGTATAAGACAGAAACACACTGCCTTTCTGAACAATTTAAGAGGATTCACAACTTTTTAAGTAGAAAAACGGCGTCCGAAACACGGTAATACGAAGTGGTTGTTTACGCTGTTATACGCAAGGTATAGAAGACCCTTAACAAACATAACATAATATATAAATAAAAATGAAAATATTCGTTTGTTCAAAATTTTTAATCTCCAAAAGTTATTCACCGATTGCTTTGGTATTTTGACCCATCATTGCATTGGAATACACGCGTGTTTTTATAGGCTTTTTAAAACAGCCCCATCTGTTGGACTTCGAAACAACACAAATTATACTAAATTTGTTACAGCAATGGGATCGCCGTACGAATAATAAATAAATTGTTTTTTTTTTGTTTCAATAATCAGCTGTTTGCTCTAATATTTCCATTAATGGCTGATTTCAAACATTGAAACAATTATTTTTATATCTAACTTTTAGGGTGGTTTTTTTTGTAAACAACGCCATTTGTTGGAAGTAAAAACAACACAGACTATGATGAATATTTTAAGACAGTGTGATCGCCACAGAAATTAATATTTACGGTAATCCCCTGTTTGCTCTAATATTTCTAGAACTAATATTATTTGACTCTAAGTGTAGACCTGAGCCTAGCTGGTTATTTTAACCTTTATTATAACTGCTGATATAAAATATACAAAATAATTTGATTTGGACATTTAACGTTATTTACCATCCAAGCGTTGATGCTATTATTAGTCATACACCTTTGTTATACATATTATTTGTGCAGAAGGTACCAACGGCGTTGGCGTACGGAGCACGCAATGGCCTCCCCTAGTTATTAATAAATATACATATATTTAGATTAAAAAACTATTTAGTTTTGTGCTTAAGACTACACGGGAGAAATGTAAACATTTTATTAATTAACACAACTTACGAAATGAGGAAGCACAATGTTCATTTCAGAGGTATTACTAATTAAAATATACATTTTACTAGCATTAACAGATTAATACTATGATGTAGGGCAATTTGTTACTTACCCAACTCAAATGTACTAAAATAGCAATGCGATTGTAGCCTAACCGGCTAAAGCGGTAATCTTTTTGTGGATAGACTCTGCTGATTCGAATCTCGGCAAGACAAATAGTTTTTTTCAAACAGATGGAATAGAGCGTTCCACTTTAGGAGCGTTTCACTTCAGAAGCGTTTCACATTAGGAGGGTTTCACAAGATGCATGGTGAAGATGCATGGTGACGGTAAAATCCGATTCACCCACATGGAAATTATATACTCTGCTATACAAACATGTATACAAATTTAGTGACGTGGCACGCCTATAGACGTTTACACTTCAAAAATCTATAAAATAGTGAAAATAAAGGAGTATAACGCAATAATGTTAGTTTAACACCATAGCACAAGTTGTTTATAAAACATATTTAAGGCGTGATTAATTATTAGCTTTAAGATGTAAAACATAATTGAAAAAAAAGGAAATAAGAGAACTACATGACTGACTTTACCCAGACAGATGCGAGGGACGAAACGATAATGGTTTTGTGACAACTACGGAATACTATAAAAATGATGATAAAACTGAAAAATTATCAATTTAAAAGATGGTGTACCTCTTGACGTAATTGTATCTATTCAGAAATTGCATTTTTTATGTATTTTATCATCCAACTCGGCTCATTATAATTAGAAAGAAAAATACATAAAACTGAACCAACGTCAAAAAAGGAGGGTAATTGTATTTTCGTTCCACTTTCATCCCTTATTACAAAGACGAGGGGTGGATGTTTATTACGCAACTGTTCGACTCGAAGGCATTCAATAATTACCTATGGCTTCTGACTTTATAACGGGACCTTTGTGCGGGGGTTGTTTAATAACTTTGAGTTCCACGAATTGCAGTTTGAAATTACAAAATGTATATTTAAACAATGCAGGGAAGTTTCTGTTTGTTAAATACATTTCAAAGATATTAACATTAAATATTTGTACTATTCACGTACCATAACAGAATTGAATTTCCGAAGGTTACCTTGCAATTATAGTCCATTTAAAACGCGTAGTGTGACCTCAGGAAATGACCCACGGACCAGACCACTCTTATAATGTGTGTTTCTTGGATTGCTGGTTCCGAAAATTGGGGTCCCGCGGCTCTAAAATCTCGGCGTCACCCCTAAAGATGGGGGAAAACACCCTTTTAGGATTTGGCCACAACAACGATTTTCACACCTCCAAATAATGCTATGGAATTTACAAATTATTATTCAAATTTAGAAATAGGCCGCATTTGAATTCCGATTTGGTCCAAATTTCGTACACATGTTGAATGTCTACGTTGTTCGTTAGCCAAAAAAATACAACAATCGGAATCACGTTCTTTGACCTGAAGTAACTATTTTTTTAGATTTTTCCTGCGAGAATAAATTTTTATTGAGTTTTTATACAAATATAAATGTAGGATGTTATTCTGCACATTTTGTAATTTTACGCGACCTTATAGCTCGCTTGTTTCCCCAAAAATCGATCAAAATGTAAAATAGCATAGAAGTACCAGGTTCAAAGCCATGTGGTGGATTCTACCGTGCGGTTGGCGTGAGAAGCAGGAAATGCTTTGAGTGTTCAAGACACTCCTAATATGCGGAATGGCGTGCGAAGCACACAATGCTTCGTGTGTTGAAGATACTCCTAACATGCGGTAGGGCGTGCGAAGCACAAAATACATTGTTTATTGAAGATACTCCCAATACGCGGAATGGCGTGCGAAGAACGCAAAGCATTGTGTACTGAAGAGACTCCCAATATGCGGAATGGCGTGCGGAGCATTTTGCAGCTATTCAGCACCGTCGTGAATAGACCTATTTCCCAAATTGTTGGTTGAAACCCTAAAACATAGGCTTATAAACTTAATTTTGGAAATTTGCTCAACTCACGTCAGCGGTTCTGCTGCGTTGTCGAATTATTTATCATTTCGTATTCATCTCAGACTTTTACAAGCCAGAAAATCCTGCTTAAAACTTTCCTCTCAAACATCGGTAATGAGGTCACACTTTTCTTTGAAAGTGTCTCTACTTGGTGAATTACTTTTTTATAAAGTCTGAGTTTTGTACATTTGTTAGGAGCTGGAAATTTTAATTATTTACCACTCATTATTCTTTTTAGAAATTCTTACTGAACTTTTCTCACTATTGAAAATAATTCAAAGGAGCTGAACTCTTTCTACCCTTCGAATCTCAAACCACAGACTCCATTTTATTTATTCACTGTTCCAAATTATAATTTTATCAATTTGTTCCTCATTTCCCAAGAGTTAATCCCTTTTGCACGTACTACACGTTTTGCAACACTTTTTGTCAACGGAACTGCGTTGTCTGAATAACATTCTAACTCTAAAGTACAGGGTATTTCAAAAACAAGTTGAACATTTTAATGGATATAATTTTGGTATTTGTTGTCCATACTCAAAACCGTTAGTTGTTAAAGAGGTTACAGAGAGGGTTCATTGGAAAATCAGATGTTATTTTCAATGCTATTTACATGTTGCCGTAGCAACGAGTTTTTTGTTGTTGAATAATTCTAAACACGAGAATTTAGTATGTAGTTTTTGTGAGAGTAAACCAAAGTTATAAAGCTGTTTTCAGTTGGTTAAAATACTTTTCATATTTCACCACAACTTTATCTTAACAAACGAACAACATTTTTACATTTACAATGCAAACAAATTTTCACCGTACCACATTGTAAACAGCTGCTTTGCGAACTGAATATTCTGGCTGAAAGTTACGATTTGCTGCCCTCGGCCTGCAAAATTTACAGCAAAATAAAACAGCTGTGCATTCAAACAAACTCAATCGATACATTAATACACGGCAAGTGGTAAGTGAAAACAGCTGATTACTGCATTGTTATTATTTAACGATATTAATGTTGCTGTTTTGTTTCTTGGTTAGATCTTGAACGTTACTGTGTGAAGTTACCGTTGAATATACACTAGCCTAAGTAGTTTTTGTGATTAGTTTTGTAGTTTTATTGTTTATTTTAAACATTCACTAGTAAAATGAACATTCCTGCTTCATTGAAGAGGAAAGCTGAGCGAATTGGTGAAGATTTGTTACCCGATAAATCAAAGGTTAGATATAATGACGAATAAGTTAAACAAATTTCGTTTAAATAACCTATTTCCGTTAAGACTACATAGTGTGGAACGGTGAAAAATAGTTTTCTGCACTGAAAGGGTTTCGTATTGCAATCAAACGTTTTTAAGACCTTGCCTGCGTCTCGTCTTGAAACACTATTTTTGGCCAGCAAAATCCCACTTCCGGCCCCCGGTGCGAAATACATTATTACGAACCAGTGAAAAATTATTTATAAGTAATAAGCGGTAATCGTTTGATAGTAATGGAATCCCTGTATCCCGGCTCCAAAAACTATGCAAATAAATCAAATAGAATGTACTTTCTAAAACAAGCAACTTTTGAAGTAAACATTATTCAAAGCTAAGATTAATGTGAACACGTTAAATAATTCCAGGGTTAGAATAAGGTAGAGTCGGCCGTTTCTCCAGGAAACGACTGTTTTAATTTTTTTGCCATACTGCTTCAAAAACAACTGTGTCCAGACCAAAAACGGCAGCTGAAGTCAAGGACATCAGCTGTTACTTTTCGTTTCAATGACTATTAATTGAACGAACTAATTAACGGTAGTAAACAATCAATAAAACACAATTGATACATTCGATTGTAAATAACTGATAAACAGCTCGATTTTAGTTAATTGTTGCACTTTTTATTTTATTTCTATTCGGGAAATGCCGGGAAATACAAGTGACTTTGAAAGTAAAGATGCATTTAAAAAAGCACAACAAATAGAAGAAGGTCCAAATAGGTTTAATGATTAATGATAAAGATAGTTAATTATGGATAGAATAGTTGTGTTGAGTTATAATTTATGTTACTGTTCTTTTTATAGCTAGAAAAATTAATAAAACAAATCGTAAACAAGTCAGTGTTTATATATTGTATAATGTGTTGCATTTTGTATAGTGTAAAGTTTTACTAAGCTTAAAAATAGGTTTTATAGTCAAAAAGTTAGAAATGACGATCTAGCAATCGATAGTCAAAATTATTCGATCTGGCAATCGATAAATAGAAGTATTCCATCTGATAATCGAATTAGAGGTTAGAGTTAGTGTACAGCTAACATAAACAGATGTAATATCTATAAACTTGTGCAACAGCTGTTTGTTTTTGAAAGCTAACTTTTTAAAATAAACAGGTTATAACGTTTTAGTTTTTTACTTTCTCACTATACTATAGTATAGAGAAAGTATAGTGATCGCAAAAAAATCGATGTTGAGATTTTTGTGAAAATATCCGTTTTGGGACCCCCTGAGCCCAAAAACTTGTTTTTTTTAACAAAATGTCTTTCTGTATGTCTGTATGTCTGAAAGTATACAGAGCTAGAGCGAAAACTATTCGACCGATTTCATACAAATTTGCACCAGACCTGACAAGTAGGCCTGTATAGATGCACGTAAAACGGGTTTGAAAGATTTGGAAAAACAACCCCCTTCTTGGCAAAAAAACCCCCAAAAAAGCAGTTATTATTTTTTTATAAAAAAATGGCTCTAACGATTGTGATAAAATTTGGCTTATTTGTAGCGTTTAATCATAGATCATGAATAATAAATAGATCTTGCATCCATACGGGGGCTGTGTGCCGGAAAAAAGGTTGTCGCGAAAATAGTACATGATCGCGCCGCGAGGTAGCGCTAGGGAGAAATTATTGGTAGCATTGGTGTTTCAAACAGCTTCCTTCGTTTCCCCAATAGATAGCGCCAAAAAAGTTTCCAGTGGAACAAAATATTGTATTGGATCGGAGTTCTATTAGGTTTTCCAAATACAATTGTTTAATGTAGCCTACCAGATGCAAAAACCGCACCTTTCTAAAAATTCTCGTTTAGCTAATAATAATAATAACTGATTTTGTGGTTTTTTGGCCATAAAGAGAGTTGTTTTTCAAAAATTTTCAAAAAAAATTTTTCGTGCATCTGTACAGGCCTAATTGACGTGTTTGGTGCAAATTTGTTCAAAGTCTATTGAATAGTTTTCTCTCTAGATAATAATAATAATATTTATTAGTTAATCTCCCACTTTAACATCACCTCTCCTACTCCTCCTACAATTATGATTGAAGTAACAGTGAATCTGTTTAATAATTTAAATATGTTTGTGAGAAAGCATGTGCCAGTTCCTGGTACCGTTTATTTAAATAGTTCTCTTTATATTGTTATCAGTAGACGACAAATATAGTTCATCATTAGGGCGAACAGTGGCTTTTCGATTCTCGTTCATTTTCCGAACTTGATCTCATTCCGAAAAGCTTAACTTTTGGTTCTAGTGTTGAAATATACTACCATTATTAAACTCTATTTATTTTGAACGTAATTTATTTAATATGTTTTTTACGTAAAAAAACTAATAATCTAGAACACTTAACAATTAGTGAACAATTTGTAACGTACTTTTGAAATATCCTATACATGGTCTGTTGTATTTACAAATATAATTGTCATTATTTCCTTGTATTTTCTCTTTTTTTTAAAGTATGCCAAACGTTCTTTTTGTGTTAAACGTCCTGCTGTTTTGCACTTAAGGCTAATGAAGACGGGACCTACAGTTTTACGTGGAATCCGAACCACAGCCAATGATGTCTGTTAAGAAAACATTTAGAAAATTATTCGGGGTCAATGGGAATTGAACCCCGGAACTTTTCCATTTATGGTTGCATGACGATTGATAAAGCTTTGACGCCTTAACAACCACGGCCATCGTGGCACCAAAGTATGCCAAACGAATTTATATACAACAGATACAGTAATGTATATTTAAATCCTAAAACTAACCGTACAAAATATTGAAAGCTTTAGCTGTAAAGAACTGTTTAAAGGGAATTAAATCGGTTCCCACCGATTTTTATATAAATTACTCACTTCCTAAAGCCATTTAATTAGGTTTTAATTACAAAGTTCTGTTAATTGACTGTGATTAAGTTTTATTACATTACGCTTTCTTAACTTTATCACGTCTTTACTTTGGACCCTCATTATTCATTACTGTCGGAAAAGGTAAAGTTTCAATCACTTTAGGAGTTAGAAAGCAAATTTAAACTCCTAATTTTAAAACATTATAAAGATTAAATATCTTTGGTCTAGGTATACATTTATAGAGATTCTTCGTCAATCTAAATTGTTTAATGCTTTAAGTTAATTAAAAATTTAAACAATGTAATCTCAGCAATAATGTGTATATCGAGCTACTTATATTTTTAACATTTTCTATCTTTAAGTTAGAGATTTACTTTGAATAATGTCCCCATGCAATATTACCTGTTTTTTCCGTCAAATGATCCACTAGTATTGTAAACACTACCGCGGTTTCGGACGTATCAATCGTCCATCTTCTGGTGTGAAAAATCACCCACGCGAGGTCGTCAAACATTAAAAGAAAATTGTTACAACACATTGACATTACAACATAGGCTATACACAAAAACACAACAAACAACGCACTCCATTTAATTTGTAGTTGCCCGCACTAACCGATGCGAAGTCCTAAATCAGTGGACATTGCTCCCCCCTCCATTCGTGTAAGTATTAGATAATTACACAGTGTCGTATATCGAGGTGCCACTAAAAGACAACTTGTCATTTAAAACATTATGGGGTTCCATCTTCATCGCCTTGTAAATTTCATACTCTTCAATAACACTCATGTATGTGTTCTTGTCACAAAACTTTAACACCTTCATGTTGGTCTGAAGGTCTGCGTATTTGTGATCAAAATCGACAAGGTGAGCTGCAAAATTGGACACTATTTTAGTCGGCTTTGATTTCGGCAAGTGGTCCTTAAACCTCTTGGCAAACGGACGACCTGTCTGCCCTATATAATATTTAGGACAGTCTTCACAACTAAATTTATAGATGCCAGCACGTTCACTAAAGTCTTTGTGGGGACAATCGGCTGTAATTTTTTACCTAATTTATTATTTGTGCTGTACGCATAACATTGTTTTTGGCTAATTCATTTCGCAAGGTGTTGTTCAGAAAATTACCAAACTCAGTGGAAGTCAACTTTTTCTTCACGTTGTTATTTTCCCGTATTGTGTTTTTATAATATTTCTTTTGTTTTTGTGTTTACGGACCAAGTTATCAATGATGGAACTCTCATAACCATTCGACACCGTTATATGTTTAACTGTTAATTAATACTTCATTGTCAAAATCATCCTTAGAAAGAGGGAATGACAAAAGCCTATTTACAAAATTTATGTTGGATGGGGTGATGAGAACTGCTGTGCATTGTTTAATCAGTAGTGGTAGGTTTCCTGTAAATCTTGAATGAAAAATGGTCGGAAATCTTAGAAATAGCGATATCAAGATAGTTTAAGTTGTGTTAACTTCAATTTCAAGGGTGAACCTTAATTTAAGATGCAATCCATTCAGGTAATTCTGAGGAAGGGTCAATTGTCTATTACTACCGTTTAACAAAATCATCAACATACCTGTGGTAAAAAATTAAGTTATTATTATATTTGTTGCTTAAGGAACATATGCACCTATTTTCCATGTTATCCTTATCGTGTATTATGGCTGAAATATTCTTAAATAACATAGTGTGGACTTTTAGATATGTTTCACTACCACACGAAAGTAAACAATAATGAATGACAATTTCAGTAAACCAATACTTTCATTTTAAAAAGTTTTTATTAGAAAAATTAAATTTATGCTTACAACTTTTACAAAAGAAAGTAACTTTATACAAATATTAACTGCCCTATTCGGCTTTGCACGGATAGGCAAATCAAAGTTAAATGTTTATTAACAAAAAAATGTATATCAATAAATATTTTACACTATGTATTACTTATGGGGATTTTTAGTAACTTTGACTCCCATAACCCCACCCTTAAATTTATGATTTTTTTTAGAACCTTTCTTGGCTAACACCTAGGGCCCTAGAGGAAGCTAAATACCAAATTTCAATCCAATCCGTTCGGTGGTTTTGTTTAGTAACTCTGATCCCCCAAATCCCCTAAAATTTCAAATTTGTTGAAAACCTTTCTTAGCGAGCTGCTAATGCCATAATGGAAGCTACATACCAAATTTCATTCCAATCCGTTTGGTGGTTTTTGATCAACATTTATTGTGGCTCTTTCGTGTTCGAGCATCGGATCAACATTTCATAACCAACAAATAAGGGACCCAATTACAAAAAACTTATACAATTTCTTATACACCCAACTTAGCGTCGTAACTGAGACCATCAATATTTGATCTGTTTTATACAAGTTATATACAAAGTACCGTTATTTAGATAGTTTTGTAAGTTTTAAACCGGCCATTCTCACTCGCTCGCTTTCCTAACTGCACCCTGCCATCGGCCCGGCCCGGCCTTGCCTACTTACCCTTCTACCTGCTATCTATTCATAGTTGAGGGAGGGTTGTTTATTGTTTACTGCATTGTATATTAAATGGTTTATTGGTTTAATATTTTACTTCTACACAATAGACGATATGCAAATTATAGTGTGTTCTTCATTTCTTTACCGATTTTCGTAAAACTCATTTTCCTATTGTTTTTTGGGATGCTGAACAAGAATCTGGCACTTATTTTTACCTAATGTTAAAAATAAAAATAATTACTTGATTAATACGAATTATATATTTTTTTTGAAAAGAATAAATCCATTTACACAGTTTTCACTATATCTTCCGAACTTCGGAACTTATAAAAATTTAATCAGACATGAGCCAGACTTGTCATTTTAAGAACTTAATACTTTAGTCATTTTATTATTTTTTTTTCAATTTAATTTTAGTGTTTGAAGTCGGAAAACATTTCTGTAAAAGCAATTGACAGCATTTGCTTCAGCTGTAAAAGCTTTTCTTATAATGTTTTGGATAATACAGAGGTATTTTATCAACCAAATTGACAATTTTTAAAACTTTCTAAATGTTTCAAATTGGGACAAATTGTTATTTGTGGTACCTATTTATAATTAGATTTCAATACAATTTGCTTTCAAGTTTTGTAAGATTCCTTAAGGATAATTGGTATATATAGACTAACTATCTTTAAAGTTTATCACTTTAATATTATTTTATTATTATTAGAGTTGTTGTATTTTCGAGTTTCAATCAATTAATTTATCCTGTAAAATTGTCTACCAGTAAAATTGTTGTCCTGTAAAATTTAACAACAATCCATTTAGGCTACCACAAAAAAATAAGGTACACTTTACTTTAAATATTTGTTTTTATGCAAGAATATGTTTAAAAAAAGAGGCAGTTGAAAATGTTCAATGTTAAATCTAGAAAACTATACATTTTATAAATCCGTCTTTTTTAATTGAGTGCTGAAAAAAACTGAATATTCTTTATAAAATTGCTGATCCAGCTTGCGATTCACTTTTAATTATAAATTTTTACTGTGCAAAGAAAAAATCAAAAACTTGGTACTTAAAAAAAGTCAATGACGTGAAAAATAAAAGGGATTTTTTTTTTAAATGTGAAACTCAAAACGGATGCGTATTGTGACTGTGGTTAAAACGAGACTTTGCAAAAAAATTACAAAATAAATGGTTTTAAATTTAACATTTCTCTTACCCCAAGATGACCGCCACTAAACAGACCATTAAGTTGTAATATTTAAAGTGCTCGCTGTATCGTCTAAAATGTGCCTCAAATACATCAAAAACGTTTAAGAATTTGTATTTTTTTTATATATATATTCAGGTATATTGTTTAAAAGTTTTGGGCTGACCGACGAATTAATAAAATTTCGCAAAAAATCTTATTTGTCTTTAATACAGGATGTGGCGCACAACTCCGGAGTTTCATTATATCTGGGTTATGTACTAACGTTGTATATCCACTCCGTATGTAAAACATCTATAGGACCTTGTATACATAATATATATTGCGTGGTTTTTTTTTATATCCAGAAGATCCCTGTTACACATTTACTATATTTAAGCCATCATAAATAGAGGAACTAAATTTTAAGAGTGCATCTTCAGTACCAAAACAATTTTTAAACCGAAACTGATTATTGCTAAAACATTTCTTTAAAAAAAACCATTATTATGAACTTTAGCACTTTGTCAAAAACCTTTGGAAACAGAGATATCAGAGGAATAGGTTTGCAACTATTTCCCTGTCACTTTTTTTGAAAATTGGTACAACTAGGGCCTCTTTAAGTCTATCAGGAAACATGCCAGTCACAAAAGTTAGGTTTATTAAAAATTATACTACATCCGTTATGTGAATGTTGATAGCCTTGAGCAAAGATACACTTACACCATCAAATTCTGGAGATTTGCCTAACTTTAGCTCACGGATCTTTTTCTCAATTTCGTCCGGTGTTACTTTTGTTAAAAATATAAACATTTTCGTTTCGTGGTCCAAAATGACCATTGTACATTGAAAATGTAGAACAATTTGTTAGAAATGGTGTCCTAATAACATTTACAGAATTAAAAAAATAAGAATAAAACTCATTAGCAGTAGTATCAGTTCCATTTTCCTTTAGAAAATGTAAAGCCTACCTTTTCAAGACTAGCGTCTTTGACCCTTGACCTCATTTAGCAACCTTGAATTTCCTTTACAATGTTTAAACATTGTGTTTAAACATAATAATAATGTATAGTACTAATATGATTTAGCCTCCTTTATGTCAACCTGTATCTCAACTTTTACATTTTCTAAAACTTTCATTTATTTTTGGGTCATTGGGATGTTTCTAATCGTCTATGTAGCTGGTTGCTTTTATTAATTTAAAAACATAAGTAGTTCGTAATCCAGGGTTTAATAAAATTTGTTTTATAGACGTCAGGAATTTGTAATATACGCATAAATCTATATTGTTTTCCAATATTTCAAAAAATGTTTCAAAAGCAGAATTTATATTTGTACCATTGTATACATTTAAAAAATCAGTCAAAACATTGTGTTTGTTTAGTTTATAGGCAATAGCTTGAACAGGCCTGGCTTGAGGTTGCAATTTATAAACTTGTGATAACAATAGGACTAAAATTATTGCGTAGTGATCTATAATGTCATATCTAGAATATCGGATTTAATATTTACTTTAAACATATCATTTATTATAACTCACGCATGATCAATACACGTTGCTAAATTATTTACTACGGTTCTCGGTTCTTTTAATAATATTTCAAAGCCGTAATTTGGCAAAAGTGTGGTGTAATTATTTCTTTGTTTATTGTTGTTAATAAATCTAGATGAACATCTCCTATTAAAATTTGGTCGCATTTACTATACAGCTAAATAAAAAAATGTAATACTTCCATAAATATATCCGAACCGCCACACAAGATACAATCTGTATAGTGAAAATAAATCAATTTTTTCTTGTGCCACATTAAAACCGCAGTTGCAGTACGTCTGCAGTAACAAAATTTACGCAATATGTTTCATAATGTATACAATTTTTAACGTATTCCAAAATACCACCGGCTCTATAGTCGTGATTTCTTTTTGAATCTGAAACAAAATTTTGCAATCGATAAAGACTAACCTCATGCTGTTCGATCCATGTCTCAGACAAAACAATACGGTGAAGCAGGTTGACAACCAGGTTACAAAATTATAAAAATGTTTCCTATCTTTGTAACATAGTTTCATCCACATACGAAATAAGGTAGATAACATGTAATTCAAGCTTACATAATAATGTGATAACAAAAGCAATTTTAAAATGTGTGAACTATTTCAAAAAGTTTTTAAGTAGAATTAGTGCATGGACAGTTTATTCAAATAACTAAATATGCCGAAATAAATTTCTGGTTTTCTTTTCGTTCTTAAATAATTTTTTTATATCTTTGAAATTAAAAGATTTGTTATATTACAGATATCTTGCAACTGACAGATATGAAACTTCAATTAACTGAAACGTAAAATTGCTTCTAAGAGTCTCTAGAATTGAACAAACACAAAAATATTTTAGCACATAATAGCACCATAATTTTTGTCAAATCATGTTGTAACACATGTACTTTATTGATTTACTAAAAATACTAAACCCAATTTCAACTAAATCGTTTACAGTAAAAATTAAAGTGTAAACTTTTACGTATGTCCTCAATTTAACCTTCATGATTTCAACTTTAAAAAATCCCAATTATTTTGTAGAATAGGTCTATATAACGAAACAATGTTGTTAGAGTGAACGTACTCTACGTTAGGGTCAAGGGGCTGCCACAAGGGTAATAATTGTCAGCAATATTTCTATTGTTAAATTCATTTCTTCAGACATAGAGTATTATTATTCTGACAAACCGGCGTTGTTAACATTTTTACAATATGGTTTGATAATTTTAGATTAGGTTCTTATGTTATGTTTAAAATATACTTGCAAAGGAAATGTAAGAACCTTTGAAGACAATTTCATTTTGATGTAGTTGGTTTTAAAATAATTGGCAAGACTTGGCTCCACGAATGTGATCCTAAGTCCAAAGAAAATAGTTTGAATCTTTCCATTTTAAAGTAAAAAATATTTGATGCATTGATTGTTGAAAACGTCTACGTGCAGAAAAAGTGTTTATAGTTAAATTTTTCTTCCAAAACCTACTGCAAAATAGGTTTAACGTCTTACAAGTGTATTGTTCAACAGAACGTAGACCTAATAGTTTTGTCCGTCATATTTTGTTCTTATAATACAATTATTTATTTATTTTATAATTTATTTTGTAGTTATGTTTTTGTTATTGAATTTATGGCCATATCACATTTGAAACGACCTGACACGTACAATGTTAGTACTCAGTAATGGTCCAATGGTCCAATGATAGTAATTTGGGTTCAGAGAGCACCAAAACAAATTATTTCACTAAAAATATTTTTGGGAAAAGGGGCACCAAAACAGATAACTCCACTAAAAATTCAAATTCGAAAGTTTGGACGTAAACAATACTACGTATAGGGGGGGAGAAAGTAAAAATCAAAGAGAAATATTTTTTAAATTACATCCCAGTGCCTAGTAAAAAGGCATAGTTTGGTGATGGGGTTATTTTCAAAGAAATGTATACTGTAAAAGTAGGTTAAGTGTTACTTAATTTCAAAGGTTTAAAAAAGTTAAAAATAACAACAAATTTATTTTGTTGATCACATTGAAGTGGGTGATCCTTAATGATTTTCATATATAATGAATGTTTGTATATTCTAAAATATACAAATAATTTAAAGACATTTTAAGAATAAAATAGTTTAAAAAAGCTATCTGACTACTTGAAATACATGAATAAGCTCATTGAACATCATTTCAGTGCTGGTACAGTAATCATCTTCTTACTATAATATTTCAATTAACATCTGATTTAATACTTTGAATCAATTAATTATGAATATTTTTAATTTATTGGTTATGTTTGTGATTACTAGGAATCTATACAATGTTTGTTTGTAAGTTGTAAGTTTGTTGTCGTGCGAAGTACACTTAAGTTTCCCCCTGTATATTAAAATGATTTTCAAAAGCTAATACGAACAAAAATTAAGGTACGTTTACTCGTTTGTCTACAGTTTAGTGCATTGCATGGCCTTTGAACTAAAATGCAAATTTCAATCGAAATGTATAAACTACCTACAAATTTCTGGTGAACTTTTTAAAATTCATATATTTTTGTTTTATAAAGAATGCTCAACAATGACTCCACATCAGAAGAGAAAAAAACTTGAATAATAACAGACCGTATAAGTCTAGTGCTACACAAAATGCATTAATAATAACTATCCACTGATGGTAAGGAATTGATCAAAGTAGTGGTTTAGTTTCGTAATTTGTTTTTTATCAACAGTACTAGTTTAAAAGCTAGTTAAAATTTTACGCAACTCTTATACAACTTTACAACTAATACAACTTTTATGTTAAGATATTTTGGATTTAATAAAAAATATTAGTGTTTAGACAATGTGTATAATGAAAATTATCCTTAGTATTGGCTATATCTAAACAATAAATAACTAAACAATAAATCTAAACATAAAATATTATTTCATTATTTCAGAGCTCTAAAAGGCATATTTTGGTAGTGGATGCAACTTTGAAGACATTTTTAATTCAAACATAGGTATCATCATTTTATAGCTCGTTTACTAATATCGTTTAAAAATATAATTATATATTTTTTGTTTCCGTTTCAAGTTGCTGACAATAAACGGTTTGCGTATTTTTATTTACTACTAATTAACCATTTTACTCAAAAGTCACAATTTTAACAAACGTTGATTATAGTATATGATTTCATTCAATAACCAATTTGGTCAATTTTCCAATGTTAAATGAAGAATGAAAAAACACTTTCCTTAGTTTCTTTAGGTAAGAAATTGTGGGGTTTCAGTGTGTGTCTAAACTGATTCGTTTGCTCTTTTTACGGACTGCTCGGGTGATCTAAACAAAACAACTTTTTTTAAACGTATTACTAAGGTTCAAAATAGTCACCATTTATCTTCCAAGACTATTAAAAGTAATAACCTAAACGCTGGTATTCTAATTACCAAAAATAAGTACAGTATTCTTGACTTATACCTTTGTACATCCCTAACCTCATAAAACTTGGACTTTGACGATTACATTCCAAACTTCAGATTACTTCAATTACAATCTATTTAACGAAGATTACATTAAATCTAGTTGACTGCAGTGGATTTAGCAATATGGTTGTTGTGAAAACACGTAGCCGTAATTTGTATAAAATTTACTATCAAATAAACACTTCATGCTAAATAAACTCATCAACTTTTATTTTGTTTTGAATTATGTGCTTGAAGTTGAGTTGCTTGTGATAAATAGTAGGATTACAACTTTTTCCTGTTTCAATATTTTCTAAACTGAGGATTGTTAATAACTTTTCTCTATAATTTAAATGCTAAATGCTGATTATTTCAGTTAAAATTGATTATGAGTTTTATAAATAATTTTAAAGAGCAGTTAAATATTTCTTCAGAGTATATTGAATTCACCTAAAGATCCGATTGATACTACTAAAACAAATAGTTTATATATTCACTTATAATAACAAGTTTAAAGTGACTTAAAATACAAGATGGCGGCAAGTTCCTGGGAGGGGGGATTTTTAGTGTGCTTATAGGAAGCCTCAATTGGCATTATAGTGAAGAAAATTTGTTAGAATTCAATGCTGTTGTATAAGCAGATTTGAATAATATCTTATATCAATGCTTAATTTTGATATTCTTTGATTTATTTTAAGATATAAGTAGGCCTATAGATAAGTCTTCTCGTAATTTTTGCACTTAAAAAACATAAATTTAAACAAATTTATTGAATGCAGTAAATTTGTTACAAATTACATTTTAAAATATCGTGTTTTTATAAATACCCACAGAGACTTAAAATAACAACGAATAGTATTAAGAAAACCTGTAACTATAAACAGGCTTTAGGAAAGATATTTTTTGTAATTTAGCCATTAACATAGTTGAGTTTGGGGAATATTTATATTAGGCGAATAACAAACGACATATAAAAATTATGACTCATGGGCACTAGATCAATTGTTTTTGTTTTGAAATGGGAAATGTTTAACAAATTATGAAGTGGTTTGAAGACCTGAATTAGGCTTTAGTAAAGAAGAAACAATAATAAATCAACTTAAAGATGATAATAAACTAATTTACTAATTTTAAAATTATAACAAACTATGTAGGCCTAACTTACTTCAGTAAAAAAATTTATTTTAAAATTGTCATATAATGATATATTGCACCACATTATGTATCGCATTACTATAAAAAATAAAATAAGGTCATTGTTTGTGAGTCGGTGCCTGGTCACAGTGGTTTCTCTCATTCTAATATATTTAGTTTTCTAGACACATCAGTTTTAGTATTCTAGTTCTGTGTTCCTCTTTATTTCTTGGAATACAGTGGGTTAAAAAAAATAAAATAAAGAGGAACCCAGAAGAGGATTCCCAGAGTTAGAGAGGAATAACATGGCAAATGTCTAAACAACTTTTGTTTTAAAATATTGTCAATCCATTATTAGAAACTAGGCTAATTATAAAACCAGAATCAGTTTAGCTTGGTTTCTATTGAAACTTCAATATTTTGGCTCAAAAATGAATCTAAGAGAAGTATTTGTTTTCTAATTCCAATGGCCCAAAAAGTATATTTTGGACGAGGTTGAGATTGTTGAAGAAATATTTACTGTAGTACGGTGTTACATAATTATAAAGGTCTTTTAAAAGTTAATATTTTCTTGGTTTTGTTTTAAGTTGGCGGTCGTAAACAGTTTTCGTAGGCTATTTGGTTTTTGTATTTTTGTTTTACTCAGAACTAACAATTTTACCAAACTTTGCTTATGATATATTGCTTTTTAACAAAATTCATTCGGGCACTTTGCTTCAAGTTTCCAACAGTAAAAAATATAGAATGTTTATAAATATAAACGTCAATTTGTTAAATTATATACACATTTTGTAATAAAATTTTGGTTATATCAAAAAATATTTGAAATGTATTGTCAAAAATCTTAAATAGTTAAAAAAATACTATTTTACTAGTTACAATACCTAGAACCCCCCCAGTCTCATTGACGATGAGAAATCACGTAGCCTCAATTTGTGTAATGAGTTTATAAATAACTTAACTTAGTGAATCCTTAGCCAGATGTATTGTGTTTACCACAAAAATATGTTAAACATATACTTTAAATTGTGTTTGGTTGCTCTGATTATTTCATTTGGAGTAAATTATGAGCTTTACAAATAATTTAAAATGCAGTCACCGACAAAGTGCAGATTTTGAGGGGACTTTAATAGATATCTACAGAGCATGTCTAATTATGCTAAAAATAGAATTTTATTGATATTCCTAAAACAAATATTGTACATATTCGATTAATAACAAGTTTAAGTAAGTAATCCATGTTGGCGGTCTTTTCCGTGGCCGCCCCACTCTAGGGAACTGTTAGTGTGTTTGATAGGAAGCCCCAACTGACATTTTAATGAAGGAAAAAATTCGAATTCAATAAAAAAATAAAATTCAATATTATTTAAAATCTTTTTTTAACTTGACTACAAGTACACAGAGCGGAGCTTACTGAATTATGCATATTTTCTTTAGGCCTTCTTTTAACCACTGAGCTGCACTTAAGTTCTAAGGAGAACTTTCCAGCCAGCATAAAATTTTTAAGAAAATAAGGCTGAATAATATCTTGTATAGTTTTTATTTTTATATTGATTGATTTTGTTTTAGATATAAGAATAAATAATGTCTTTTCGTAGTTTCTACACTTTAAAAAGCATAAATTGAAACGAATTTAAAAAATTGAGTTAATTTATGTGTGTAAAATTGGGTGTTACATTTATAAATATTTGCTGAGACTTTTAAAATAACGTATAAGTAGAATAGCTTTATTAAAACCTGTAAATTAGAATAGGCTTTTGAAAAGATATTTTTCTAATCTAGTAATTAACATAGTTGAGTTTAGAGAATATTTATAGTAGGGAATTACAATCTACATATTATCATTCATGGGCACTAATCGTATCGATTGTTTAGGGGCAGAATAAGTAATGTTTAAGACAAGATTTTTTCAAATTGTTATTACAGATAACCCATTGTTATACACCTTTCAAGAACAACTATTTTGATGAAATCAAAAGGTTTTTAAAATATGTTTAGTAAATACTCATACAACAAACATATTCAAATCCGAGTTCAAATAAACCTTTTGGTTATTTATGAAAGAGGGAAGCTATAAATAAGTGTCATAGAAAAGTAAGAATCTCAAGTAAAATTATAGAACATGTTTAAATGTTATTTAATAGATGAAACATTTCCACAGCATCGTCTTTAGTAAATTTCGGCGAATTCTTTTAATTATTTTTAGGTTTTATTGCCCTTGTAAAACTAATAAAGGTCACCGTTAGGTCTAGTTCCATAACAGGTCAGTCAAATTTGGAACCGTATATAAAAATGAAGAAAGAAGCTTCAGCACATTTTACTAACGTTGTTACGTTTTATAGTCTGTATACATCTGGTTGGCCGGTGGACTCGGGACTACCTGAGTCTACCCTTAGAAACCCTGGCCGCCTCCGTCAGGGCTGCAGTTGTGTAGGGAAGTGTCTGAGTTTCTACGAGTTATTTTTTAGTAGAACAATAATTTTTAAACAATAATTTGACATTTTTAAATACTGTACATATTTGGAAGTACTGTATCACAGTACTAAATATGGTAATGGGAAAATGTGATGAGATACAAACAGCTAACTAGTTTTGGTGATTAATACCGTACTAATTTTAAAATCTAACATAGTCGAGTTTGTATAATTCAGTCGAGTTATATATAGTCTTGTTATTAAAAATATTACATTGAATATTAGTAAAAAATAATAAGTAAAAATGTACAAACTAAGTAGTTGTAAACATTTAAGTCCATATCTATATTGATGCGCATGACCTCCAACACTAGTTTTTAATTCGTCTGTTTTAGTATTTTTTTAAGTTTGAATCTAACAAAGTTCAAATTTTAAACTGGAAGCCGATTTTTAGAATGTTCTTCTCTATGCGTATCCGACAAAGTCTTGTATTTTCCTACTTAAATTACTGCGTAACTGCACAGGATCCCTTAGCGGCTTCACTTCGGAACAAAATAATAAAATT
>JAGFPH010003961.1:93443-129606 GCA_018207615.1 Philaenus spumarius | reverse complement strand
CTTAATAAGTAACACACGTTGCACTGTAATTACAGATTCAGTCCTTGCAAACACAAAAACACATACAACACAAAAAGCTTTCTGTTCACTAGTTTGCTACTAGTGCTTTCTAAGTTTTAATAGAAGAGAGAGGAAACAGTGCAAGTGCATGTGCACTGGTGTACCAATAAACCTGTTTGAGTTGCTCTTCATTTAATGTATTATTTATAATTGTAAGTTAAATTTAATAATTACTAAAAAGCCTTAAAACCCCGATTTTCATTTTCAAAGACCTGGTACATAGAGATAAAGTAGTACCTATACAATCATACATGTTTACTTATTAATTTCTTTGGAATTAAAATATTCAGTTATACTAGCAATTTAAAATAGTTTAAAATAAACTAGTTTCTTTTAGTGACTTTTTCATTACATATTTTTTTACTACTCATACTTTATGTAACAATTTAACACCCTCTTTTTTCAGTTGTTTTCGTTTCAGGCAAAAGATATTATAGTATCATAAAACCAAAAAGAAACATAATTTTTGATGTGGTCCGGTGTATTTCAGTAAGTTAACTAGTATTTATTGTCATAATCATATATATTATATAACATTATGGTTATATTATTTAGACTATATTCAAATTTACATACTTCAAATTTAATGGATAGGTACTGTACTATTTAAAAAAAATTAAACAATTTTTAAAAATTTAATCTGATATTACTTGTGCAAATCTAATACCAACTAATGGACACATAATTCATATTTAAAAGACTACTTGTACAAAATTTCAAAAAGCAGTGAATAATTTAATCTTTTAATTTATTCTTCATTAGGCTACCTCTTCTGATATTTGTAAAATACATATATTTTAGAAATGTTTTTTGTTATTATCATTTAATTTGTACCACTTTTAATACACAAAATATTGTTAGGCAATATCTTGTCCAAACTAAATCAAAAAGTGGTAGACAGAATACTAAAAACATTATTAAATGTAAATGTGATAGACAATATATTGGTGAGACAAAATTACATTTAAATATTATAATAAAAGAACATATAAGTCATGTGCGATTAGGCCCAGTCTATAAATTGAAAATTGAAAACATATATCATCCAAGTCACAAGTTCAATTTGGAAAAGGCAAAAATCATACACCAGGAAAGTAACTTTTACAAATGTAAAATAATTGAATCCAGTAAAAACTAGCGGAAAATCCTATCAGCCAAATAAGCATAGAATTAAAGCCATTAAGGCTCCTACTACAAAAACAAAATAAAACTAGACTATAATAATATTCCTAGTACTAATAAAAACAAGCCGAACTTTTACCTGTTGTATCTGTTAGGTTTTAACTCGGTTGCGGGCTAAGAAACTACAATAGGTCACAGCCCTAGCTGGCTGCTACTCCCTCAGCACTCGGCCAGTTGTTCTTCTAACCCCAGTCTGCCAACAAGTGTTTGCCATCAGGTGTGGGTTTGTGTTTTTCTGTGTTTGTCATCATTGTTGTGTTTGAATTCTCAGTTAATAAATGACAACTTCAAACAGAGAATAGAACATTTATTGTTTTACTAGACTCTAGGTGGTTTAATGAGTTTTCAAAATCTTTTACAGAAGAACATTTTTCACATTTTAAAAGGTCTTTCAAACAATATTTTTATTTTTTATTGCTCAGAAATCAATTATTTACTACAATGTACACTTTTGTAAAAATACAGTATATTTTTTTTCTGTTGACATTGATGAAATACCACCAGTTTGGAAGCTCGTCTGTTATATCGTTTTAATTCCATTGACAAGTGCATCGTTCCAATGTACCTACCAAAAGATTTTTACAGATAAATTATCAAAAGGATTTCTGAAAAATGGAGTACAGATTTGTTTTTAGAATGAAAAAGGTCGTTTAAGTAATGTATTAATTACTTTACTATCTTTACTATCTGAAAATTTTAAATAAGTTATAAGATGGTGACCGAATTATTATATTAATGCTAAAAGAAGTATGAACGTTTCAAAATGCTAAGACATAAAGGCTTGGAATCTCTCTATAAAAAATATTAGAGTTGATACTTATTAGTATTTACAACCTACAAAATATGTTATTACTTCCTTTAAAGAATTTTAAATTAAACTGCAAGTACTCTCTTTAACCAGAATAAGTTTTTATTTTGTGATGACCCCTCCCCCCATCTCCAAGACTTAAAAAATAAGGTCATCCTGCCACTTTTTATTGCAGTGAAGAAGGCGAATTTCGACCTCCATAATAGTTTTTAGTCAAGGTTCAATTTGAAAGAACTCATTTTCAATTTGTATGGTTGAACATTTTGTTTAATGGTTGCAACACAAAATAAACATGTTAAAAAATATGTCATATTATTTATATAACCTAGTTTGCTGTTTGTAAAAGAAAATTAATCGGATTTTCGTTAAAAAAACCTTTAATTATGTCAATATTGACCATCAAAAAAGTAATTATATATAAGTCTTGAAACCATGTAAAACGTCCAGTTTAAAGGTTGTAATTTTCAAAAGTTTCCCGGACCACCCTTTCCTCTAGGGGTATGGAATATTGGTATTATTTCATACCCCCTGACCCCCGGTATCCGTCCTCCTAAAATGTATTCCAGGATCCTAGCCTGCGTGCATATATGGAGTTATCCAACCATTTTGCTTAACTTTTCTTTTATAATTTGTAGTGACCATAGCCATTCTAGGAAAAGCTACATTCAAATCACCTATAATATTTGAAAAAGTGTTAATACGGTACTTTATATTCATACTAGTATGGTTTCTTTGTATATTAAACAGTTCATTCCAATCTTCTTCTTTTAACATTCTCAAAAACATATCAATATTTCTATCATTGAAAGGGCTTTTAAAACATATCTTATTAGTGACTTTTGTATATTATGAAAGAATTTATTAAAACTATTTGGACAGAATGGTCTAAAAATCCAGATTCAAGCTCAGTGACTTTACACTGTTAGTATTAAAACTAGTTATTATGTTGTCTATACATGTTTTAGAGTTCCCATATATTCTATTATTGACTTCAATATAAACATGCTCCAATAATTTTAAAATCTAGCTGGATTTTACTATGTGTGAGTAGGTCAGTATTAAAATCACCTGCAATATCGTGTGATTTTGGCTCTTTACACTGTACATGTTTTAAAAAGGTATTTAACTTATTAGAAAATATTTGAAAACTTAATTGATCACTTTTTGCGGGTCTATAATATAGCAACTAAATTAATACAAACATCTGTAAATAGTTTAATGTCACAACATTTAAAGAGTCTCTTGACAGAATAATCCATAATCTCTGGTCTTAACTTAAACTTTATCTGGTGATAAACTAAAATAGCACATCCTCATTTGATCTTGCTTGGAGTCAATATGCAGCTGCTAATTTACAATTACTAACATTATTTATTTAATTGAAATAAATTTTCTTTTTTCAGCCAATGCTCAGTAATACTCAAAATAGTAGGTTTACAAGTTTTTTTTTCTTTTTCTCTTTGCCTAATATATAGGCGGGCTAGGACGTACCATACAGCCCTTAAAAATTTCACTAAACTTACTGCAGCTTTAGACGTATGCGCATTTACTCATATATGAAAAATTTTCTGTTATAGAGGTAAAACAAATATGTAACCTGTCTATTATATTTCCTAATCTGTGTCTGTAAATTGTTAGTTACTAAAAGTGGGATTTTTTTTAAGGATTTTGTTAGAAAAACTAGGATTTAAAGGATTCTCTTATAGGTGGAGGTTTTTCTTCTCATCAGAGGTCCATCTCCCGAAAGGATATGGACCATGGACCATATAAGCACCGTGGACTTGGATTAAACATATATGTTTTGTGTAGCATAATATTGATTTAGTATTTATTTGTTATATTGAAATTTTGGCTGTTTTAATCATATCAATTAATTCATAAATTATACCCGAGTTGCCTTGTTTAAGGATATTTTTTAATATAAAGGGTAGTTTCCAATTTTCTTCCCTCAATTTATTATATAAATTTATTCTACTCATTTCATAATTAGGGCAATCAAAAATTATGTGTTGTAGTGTGTCTATTTCATTTTTGGTGCACTTAAGGCATTTAGGGGTGAAATATTTCTTAATTTTTTAAAGGGTATTGTTTGTATTTGCATGGCCAAATCTTAATCTACATATTTTTATTATATCTGATCTTATTAACTTTATGTTTTTGAACCAAGGGGTTTTGTTAAAATCACTATTTATATATTTATACCATGACGCTTTCTGAGTCTCCTTAAATGTATTATTAAATTGCTCATTATATATTTTTTTTAGATAGGAAGTGTAGTCGTTTAGTAGGATTGTATAGTCCTCACGTATACTATCGTTATTTAATGTATAGCATCCCGGGCTAACTTGTCTACATATTCATTGCCTTTTAGGCCAATGTGACCCGGAACCCATTGGATAATTATGCTTTTTGAATTTTGTTTAATCTCTGATAATATACTACCCGTTAATTCGTTGTACTCCCCATATGTTCCTAATCCATGTATTTCTAATATGGCTGCTTGTGAGTCTGAGCATATAATAAAATTAGTATCTTGTAGGTTATTAGTTAAACGAATAGCTTTGTAGATGGCATACAACTCAGCCGTATAACTTGAGGTTATCGGGTTGAGTTTATACTTTTTTTCTATGTTCAAAGGCGGAATATATAAGGCTGCTCCTACTCCAGATATGCTCTTCGAACCATCTGTGTATATTTGTAAATATTCTTTATAGGTTATGTTTATTGTATTTAAAAAAATTTGTTGTATTCTATTATCCCTGTTGATTTTTTATTAATTTCCTTGTTATCCAAATTAGTATTGCATATAAGGTTTATATTTGATACTAATATGGGTTTATTAAAATTTAATCTGTTTGTTGTTTGTATTGAATTTTTGGTCTTTCTGTACATGTATTAAAGGCATTAATGTAAATTGGTATTTTTTTGTTTTTCCAAAAATTATGGTTGACAATCAAGTTTAATTCGATAAGTTTTTGATGACAGGGGTGTGTTTGGTCTGTAACTATCTTGTATAAAAATTTATCTGTTAAGTATGATCTCCGAAGTTCTAAGGGTAATAGTGCTGTTTCTGTTTGAAGGGCTATTAATGGGGTTGTTTTAAAAAACCCCAAGGCTATTCTCATTGCTTGGTTTTGTATAACTTCTAATTGATTCAATTTGTTATTTGCAATGTGTCCATAAAGGAAACTGCAAAATTCTAGTTTTGCTCTAATGAGTCCTTTATAAATGTTTAATAAAATTTGTGGATGTGTCCCTTTTTTACTACAGGTAAGATATTTCAGTATATTTAAGTCTTTATGACATTTTAAACTTATGTGTTCTACTAAAATTAATCTTATTATATATAATGACTCCCAATATTTTATGTGATATTACTGAAGGAATGACCACTCCTCCCAAACTAAGTACCTGATTGGTATTTTGTGTTCTTTTCCTAAAAAAGGTAATTACTTTGCATTTTTTTTTAATTAAAATATAGGTGAATGTTATGAAACGCTGTTTCTAATTGGTTTAGTGCTTCTTGCATTTTTGATACTACTAATTCATAATTCTCTAGAAACATATTTAGTTCATCAATTTTGCTTACTATAACAAGACCCTGTACATTAAAAAATTATCAGCCGAGTCTTGTGGGCTGATCCTAAAAATTGTTTTGTTCATTTAAGTTATTATCTTTCCACCATGCCACTATTGACGATCCACTTTGTGTAACTGACTTTGAAGAGATAAGTTCCCATATATCAGTAACAATATTGTCCTTCCCTGTGTGATTTAAATGCATACCATGCCTTGTAAAATCATCACGAACAAGATCAGTACCTACAAAAAAAATATGATTCATAAAAGACACTAATTTCTTAATTTTTCTATTTGTGTGTGTTTTTTTAAATGTTTATTATTTTATTGTTTACACAAGACGTTGGGATTAGATCATACTAGTAGGAATCCCTACTAAAATAACAAATTTTGTATTGTTTACTTTACACCATTTTTAAAATCATCTTACACCATATTTTCTGCTTATTTTATAAACCGACGTTAAACATGAGGTGATTACACAAAACTTACATATTTTATATTATATTCAGTACTCATTACATTGGCTTTTGTACATTAATTCTATATTTTTTTATCTTTACCATTAATTAATTTTATATATTATTTAATCCTATTTAACACGGTAGATGCGTTCCGGCAAAGTGCCGCGTAAAACGTAACCGCGTATAACGGGGACTATTTATAGACTGATGCGATAGAAAAAAATAGAATGTCAAACAGTGTGGTATTGATATTGATCAAGTAGGCTTACATTACAATGGATTTTAGTAATTAAAACAAACGATTTTGTTTTTCAAATTAATTTTAGTGACTAAATTCTGTACAAACAATACAGTAAATGAAAAATGTGTACATATAGTACATCTGCTTTACATTTTACACAAATAAATACACTGAATAAATAAGGTTAAAAAAAGATAAATGTAGTAGAATAAGTTTTAACCAAATTAAAATTACAGTAAAATATTTCGAAAGAAATTAAACTTTCAATTAAAATTTTTACTTAATTTTACATTATGACTCGATACCAATATTTTTGCTACTGACAGCGAACGATAGCTTGATGTTACTAAGTTGTAAAAACAGACAAACCCAGACAATGACAGAGCAAGTAGTTGTGGGTAGGGATACCGTTATAAGAGCACTGACCTCGAGGGGAGGGTGAGATGACAAACAGCGCACTTATAACTTATAAAATTATCAACTGTAGCCTATACTCCAAACAACTCAGCTCAAATAAAAAACCTTTCAAGGACTTTTATTACCACGTAGAAGCGAAATCGCGTAAAGCGGGACCTCGTGTAACGAGGGCTGCCTGTACGGTACAATACAGTAATTTCAATGATTTGCTAATCATCAATACATTTTTGTTAATGCTTTTTCACTAAATGAAATGTTGTTCAATAAAACTCAATCAAACTCGCTGTGATATGGAAATGTCAGTGGCGTAACTACATTGATTGGTGCCCCCCCAAAATGTATATTGGTTGGCAGGTACAATAAGAATGGCGCCCCCTTAAAAAAAGTTGCAACTTGTCGGCTCTAAATGACCCTTCTCCATCTCCAAGCAATCCCACCCCACGGTCTTATATCTGGTAGTAATTAGACATTATTTTTAATCTAAATTTAAATGAAAGTCAATTACTTTAAGTATATGACATTCTTTACATAACCAAACTATCTGTTGGTAGCATTGTAATTAAATATGTCAATGCCTATGCTATGAATTATCATACTCAAAAGAAAGAACTGCAACTTTATACATCAAACATCAAGGTTTATTATTTACAAAAATCTTGTTGTAATTTACAGGGACTTATTGTTGTAATCTTCCGGTTTAAATTACAGGGAACGCATATTACAACGCAGTTGCTCCAAACTTTTGCCCATTAGACACGTGTATTTTACTTAATTTTATTTTTTATAATGTTTAAAATGAATGATTCACGGATAAAACTATGTTTATTAGATCTATCCTAATTTAAAATGACTTCAGATTACTTGCTGAATTACTTGCTGTTTTTACGAACTACTTCCAAATGAACCAAAACTCACGAAGATGAAGTGTACGGGATGATACATAATTATTATCTTCTTTCTATGTATCTTAAACATTTTCACTTGTTAGTGATTTACAGTTAAAATTTTGTTAAAATTTTTACAGGATTAAGTTAATGTCAAACGCCAAATTTGTATTAAAAATTACTTCAAATTAAAATGCAGAGAACATATAAAACACAATTTTAATTCATTAACAAAAAATATTTATTAAACAATTAATTCTGTGGACATATAAATATATTTATTAAAAATTATTTTATGATCATTATTTTATTAAAAAATTCCTTTTTTTCTAATGTTTATTGAAAATTCAGCTTTATTGTTCAAATAAATTCAATTTTATTTTCAACATTTTTTAAACTAATTAGGCCTCAATCATCTTTTCCTTGGCCAACATCTGAAAAATGTAATATTAGAAATTCACAACTGAACACCAAAACCTTTGAGCGACAGTACTGAACTCGTAAGACTCGTGGCACGAGAAACTGTGTCACTGCCACTGTGCCACATGTCTGTCATGCCACTCGAGTCGCGCTGCATAGTGTCGTATTACCAATATGTGCTAATCCATTAATTTATGTATATTACAAAAAGTCGCGCTGTTCCACGTCTTGTGAACAAGCGTCAAATGCGTCCCAATATGCCCCTAGCCTAACACCTGGTGGTTATACATTTACATAAATAAAATACATTTGTTTGATGGGAAAGCAAATAGTTAGCTTATTAATTATTAGCATTTGGCAGGCATTATTGTTAACTTGTTATCTGCTAGTAAACAGATTGCGCAATCATAATTATTACAGTTTCAAACTTATGATCTGTGGTTATGTTATTTATGGAACAGTTTTATTAAGACATCTTAATAAAATATTGTTCAATGTAAAATTTATTTTGTTGATAACGTGTTAACTAAATTTTATTTTTTTAATTCGATTATATTTATTTTTTATGTGCCCGGGTCGCGGCGCCCCTTGACCTGCCGTGGCCCCCCCCCCCCGCCGCAAGTTGTAGTTATTTACGCCACTGTGCAATGTGCAGTGTAAACCAGTTAAAAATAGATACGGCGCACAAGCGAGTGAGTTTCATTAAACAGAAAACACTTATGTAATGGGCTTCTTTAAGTAATAATTTTTTTATCTGGAACATGTACTGTAGCCTATGTATGTCTTGTTGTCATTTTGTACTTTATTTTAATTCGGACTTTAGTTTTTCATTTGATAATACAATCATTTGTATAGTTTTTCCGGAGCCGCAAGAGCCCCAGAGCATTAAGCTACCCTCGTACCCCGACGAGCACACACCCTCACACACCTACCTGCCGGCACTGTTGTTTCGATGTCTCACATACTAGGCCTTAGTCAGCAAAACTGCTGTTTTTTTAGATTTTTTTATTTTAGGATAATATTTTTGTAATTTTTGAATTCTGCATTGTATTTCATGAAAATAGAGTCCAAACACGAAATGACTACGGCATTCCTTAATGTATCTTATGAATAAAGGGGTCAAATGATCAACTTGACTTTGTAGTACAGTTTCTTAGACATTATTTTAATATGCACTTATTAATCGATTGGTCGATTCCTCTCCCACCCCTATGCCAACAACATCCACTAAAAACTACCTGTTACCAAGCATTCTGTTTCCAGCCAGGATCACAAGCAGACCAAGTATTTACCATACTAACATATTAATCATTTCTCTTTAATGTTATTTATTTCAGTTAATGTTTGGGAGTACAAATGCACCCCCAATACATTACAAGGTTGTTGCTGAACTTTGTGGTAAACAATTTCGCTAGAAAACGGGTATAAATGATGTATGTAGAGTTTGGGTTCGTCTTATAATGGATTATTATTAAAACTGTCACATATAAAATGTAAGTTGCTGCCATCATAATAACTGCATATCCAGTGACCAATAATGTCGGATCCTATTACACACCCAAATAAGGTTAGTATATTCTGTTTATGTTTATTCATGGGTTTAATGTATTTTCGCAGATGATCATATAACAGAACAAAACATCTTGATGATGGAAAATAGTTTCGATTAGATGTTGATATGTTTAATAAGTCTCCAAATCTGTTAATAACCTAATCTTTCAGTTCCAAGCCTTGTGTTAACACTTTCCACTCGAGTGTCGGGCAGACCCGCACCCTTCTAGTCCGCACGAACTCCTATGTCATGCGAGCCCCACACTCACTAACGTTCTTTGATTGCATTTGAACGGACGTAGTTACTTTGATGACCGCTATTGTTAAAAAGTTTAAGATGTGCTGCTATCTGTGGAATTTTTTTAGAACCATTTGAGTTCAATGTCTGTGGTAAATAAATCTTAGAAAATGTAATGTTTGCCGTCTTTGGCCGCTCTGTAAACAGTTGTCTGCTCTTGCCTTTGTTTGGTTCCAACTTACACGCAGTTGCTTAGTTTTGTTGTACTAGTTTATCGTGTGTAATTTCACAATTTATTTTTTAATATTGTTCTTTTTACAACAATGATTGTTGTGAAATAAAATGAACGAAGACGAAGGCAGATTGTTACAAAATGACGGAAGTGGCGATGGAACTTTTGTTTCGAACCTGAGTGATTCCAATATTACCAATAGGTGGTTTTGAAAAAAGCTTTACTTACTAGTTTTTACCTAAATAATGCTGTTTCTAAGCAATAAAATAAATAGTTGAGGCAATTTTGTACAAGTTGGTGTCAAAACAATTTTTTTCGTAAAAACTAATTTTTTACAAAAAACTTGTTTTTCTATGAAAATTTTTTTATAATGTATTATTGTGTCTAAAACATTTATAAACCACTTAATTTTGTTTGTAAGGATATAGACAACAAAAAACCAGCAATAAATACAGATCTTCCCATTGAAAATGTGTCCAAAATTCTTTTTTTTCTGTTACAAATTTCTATTTTTTTAATAAATAAAAATTTAAAAAATATACTTGAAAATAAAAATATATGTTTATTTCATACCAATCTACACTTTAGTCATAGAAGAGTCAAATTACAACAAAAAGTCAGCCATTTAGAACTGACAGAAATACTTTTTTTTTAGTAAAAAATTTAAAGTTCAATATTCGCTCAAAATTAAATTTAGCTTATAGCAATATTAGGTCCCCAGTAATTGGAGTGGAAAGGGTTAAAGTATTCTCTTTATCTTTTTATTCCAAAGTAAATCTAATTTAATTACTGCGTGTGTTTTAGCAGATACATTAAATATTATAGAAACTAAAATTTCTGCTAAAATTACATTCTCTGTGTATTCAGTCATTTTTTTTACTTTTACAATTATTTCAATTTCATTATTTATTTAAAGTGGTGATTTTGAACGAATGAAGCATTGTTGAAAATTAGGGTGTACACATTTTTTGAACCTATGGGCCAACGTCCCTCTGTAATAATGTCGTCATTGGCGCAAATCCATTTTGTACCGATCCGAGTGAATGACTTAAATTGACTAAAATTTGGTACATGTCCTCAGGGGTGCTTCGAAAATGGGTGTAAGCAAAATCAATACCAAGGACCACCCCCTCCCCTCTCGTAAGGAAGGTGAAACCCCGTACCCCCATTTTGAGGGGGTGGGAATTCACTTCGTTGGTGCATAACGAATGTGTGTGCAAAGTCTATGCTCGATCCGTTATGTTTGTGAGGCGGTAGCTCTGTCCAAGAACAAGAAGTAGAAAAATGTAAAAAATAACTATGTTTAATACTTCCATAGCTCCGTGATCTTATGGTCCCCAGAATTAAAATTTGGTACACATCCTTAGGGGGCTGTTTAGTAATGTTATTAATATTTCGTAAAATACTATTTGTTGAATAGATCATAATATGTACTTATGTTAACAGAGATCAGAGGACCGAGGTTTCTTTTACCATATTAAAAAACTTCACTTTAGTTCCACTTCACGCTTGTGCGTAAGGTTTTCTTCTTCTAATATCGTCAACGGGCGATAACGTGGTCCGTTGAAATGGCTAGCCAGTCCAAAACTTATCACGACACTCGCGTCCATAAACCCGCACTTAACACTATTTGAAGTACTATAGACAATAACAAGAATATTAAACTTAAATTAACCTTTAATAACTTTATAACAAAACAAAACTAGAGGTAGCCGGGACAATGCCCATGGAAAAGGAAATAAATTGGCTTATATAACATTTAAAACGAGTCTAGACGACAGAGAAATTAGCGGTCCCAATCATGCATAAACTCAGATCCGATAATGCCGGTACACACAAAAGTTGGTTTAACTTATCAACTGTTTGTACAGATGATCAATAGAGTTAAGAGTTTGCAGTGTTTGGCAATATTTGAACTAAGAGATATATTGTATACATAACATACAGGGGGCCTTGAATCATCCCAGAATTAAAAAAAAAAAAATGGTGTTCATAGAAAAAGTGTCGGAAGAAAAAGAACATAAAATTCACATTGTGCATAAGAAAAAATAAACAATAATACTACTTCTAATGTTAATATGGGTCTGAGTTTAGTCTAAATTGAGAGGTAGAGGGAAGACCTTGTGAGCTGGACGAGTCAAGGTTCCCTGTTGAGTCTTGTGCCGGACAACTCGCACTGCACTATCACTTCCCAGAGAGACATCCGTGATTCTAGCCAATGGCCACGAGAAGGGAGGTGTGGCTTGATGCACTAGCACAAGGTCGCCGAGCACAAGGTCGCCGATGCGAAGGTTCTCGTTGGGCACATTCCATTTTCCACGCTGTTGAAGTGTGTGGATATACTCTAAATGCCACCTCTTCCAGATGCGTTGATGAAAAGCCTGGCTTAATTGCCAGTGCTTGAGGTGAGTAGTGGGAGTGTCGTGATGATTCTCTTCTGGAACTGCTACCAACGGGCATCCGACGAGAAAATGTCCTGGAGTGAGTGCAGTGATGTCTGAGGGGTCGTTGGATAGAGGCGTAAGCGGTCGTGAGTTAAGAATAGCCTCTACCTGAGTTGTCAATGTCATTAGTTCAGAGAGCGTCAGAACATGTTCACCAATGACACGTCGGAGATGGTATTTTGCACTCTTTATGGCTGCTTCCCATAGGATTCCTTGTTGGGGAGCCGCAGGTGGATTAAAATGAAATGTGATTCCCTATTGAGAAGAAAATTCCTACAGGGGGTCTTCCAGTGGATTTGACAAGTGCTTGAAAGACATTGTTTGCACCTACAAATTTTGTTCCACAATCAGAATAAATTTATGGCAAAATCCGCGACGAGAGACAAAGCGAGTTAAAGCGGCAATAGAAGCGTCTGTTGACAAGTCTGTGACCACTTCAATATGGACAGCTTTGGTCACAAGACTGACAAAGACGCAGATGTACGCCTTTTGCGAATTGCTCGAAGGTTATGCACTTTGATATTGAAGGGTCCACCGTAATCCAGTCCTGTATTGAAAAAAGGACGAGATGGAGTCACTCGAGCTTTGGGCAAATTACCCATGAGCGGAATTTTATTTTGAGGTCTGTGTCGGAAGCACACGACACATTGAAATATACGAGAACGTATCAGACTTCGGGCTGAAAGTATCCACACACTTTGAACGAGGAGGGATTGAGTCAATTGAGGTCCTGAGTGCAAGTATTTCTGGTGGTAACAATCAATTTCATGTGGTTAACTACATGGTGTCGTTTGGGCAAAATTACAGGATGTCGCATATCTAGTGAAAGCTGGGATGCAGAAAGTCGTCCTCCAACACATAGATTGCCGTCTCGGTCGAGAAAGATTGACGCGCTCTGTGATGAACACTTTCTAACCACTCATTCTTGGGACCAGTTTGGCCGCTATCGTGTCCGACTACCGTTCAAGAATGAACACCCTCTTCTAGTCCACTCTATGTCCGCTGCTGAAAATAGATTTCATTCTTTAGAGCACAAATTCAAAGCTCAACCTCATTTTAAAAAGCTCTATTCAGATTTTATGTCCGATTACTCAACTTCAGGTCACATGGAAAATGCTAAAACCATTGACCTAACTGCTCCTCACTACTTCCTACCTCACCATGGGGTCTTTAAGGAGTCCAGAAGTACTACCCGTTTGCGCACTGTGTTTGATGCCAGTGCTAAAACATCTAACGGGTTTTCTCTCAACAATATTCTTCTCACCGGAAGAAAGTTGCAGACTAACATTTGTGACTTGTTGCTCACCTTCCGGACTCATAATGTGGTATTTTCTTGCGACATTCGTCAGATGTATAGACATCATCATGTAGAAACATTACATTTTCTAAGATTTATTTACCACAGACATTGAACTCAAATGGTTCTAAAAAAATTCCACAGATAGCAGCACATCTTAAACTTTTTAACAATAGCGGTCATCAAAGTAACTACGTCCGTTCAAATGCAATCAAAGAACGTTGTCATAGTGAGTGTGGGGCTCGCACGGCATAGGAGTTCGTGCGGATTAGTAGGGTGCGGGGCTGCCCGACACTCGAGTGGAAAGTGTTAACACAAGGCTTGGAACTGAAAGATTAGGTTATTAACAGATTTGGAGACTTATTAAACATATCAACATCAACATATATCAAGATGTTTTGTTCTGTTATATGATCATCTGCAAAAATACATTAAACCCATGAATAAACATAAACAGAATATACCAACCTTATTTGGGTTTTATTTATACCTTAACATCTATTTTTATTTTCAAGTATATTTTTTAAATTTTTATTTATTAAAAAAATAGAAATTTGTAACAGAAAAAAAAGAATTTTGGACACATTTTCAATGGGAAGATCTATATTTATTGCTGGTTTTTTGTTGTCTATATCCTTACAAGGTTTATACATGTCCCACATTCAAGATTAAGGATCATAAAGCCCGTTTTCAAATCGTTAAGGAAAACAAACGGTGCTCTTCATGTTTAGGCAACCACAACCTCACTGACTGTAGGTCAAATTCAAGTTGTTTTACTTGCCACAAAAATCACCACTCATTACTTCATTTTGAAGAAATCCAAAAGCCTATACCTCAAATTCCATTTCAAGAAACTTTTCGAACTTCACAGGAAATGACACCTGCAGTTACCATGACCTGTCAAAATAATGGTCATTTACCTCAGCACTCCACCACAGTCTTATTAGGTACTCTACTTGTGAAACTCACTTCTGCTAGTGGAATCACTCATGTCAGTTTTGTGACAAACAAAACATTGAAGAGGTTTTGAATTACTGAGTTTATTTTCACTCGTGTTGTAGAGGCCATTAGAAAGACTTTGTGATTTCTGTTGACTTTAGAATATTTGTTTTTGGACACATAGTCCCGGTTTGACTATGCAAAAGCAGATTTTAAGAAGGGAGTCGAGTGCAGACTAGCATCTTCAATCTCGTTACATTCTTGATGGAGAAATTTTATTATGTCTGAAATGTCAGGTAAGACAGGGGGCATCCCCCACCTTCAACGGTGGAATTAAGTGAACGGAAATGTTCTAACCGTTTTATGAGGTCACTGTCCAATTTTCTAAGAACCATGGCAGATAGAAGGGGATTCTTGTGAGTAATGTCCAGTTTTAATCCCTTGAGAGCTTGAATGATTTCATTATATGAGTTAACAAATTTTCTCATTTGGTTTGGAGAATGATTTACAGAGGGTAAGTCCAAAATTTGGTTTAGGTGAAGAGTAACAAGTCTCCTTGGTGAATGGTAGCGCCCTTTCATAAGGTCATAAGCCACTGTGTAATTAGAGTCAGAAATTGGTAGAGATTTAATCAATCAGAAATTGGTAGAGATTTAATCAAATTTAAGGCATCACCAGAGAGAACACTTAGCAAGTATTGAAACTGTAGCGGGAGACAAAGAAGAATTTTTATTTATGCTTGTTTCAAATAAATTGATGAAAGACACCCATTCTAGAGGCTCGCCACTAAAATGTCTTAGTTCGAGCTTGGGTAAATGAACCACTGATGTTTGTACAGGGGGAGGTTCGCTCTTACTCTTGGATTGCATTTTGTTCTCCAACGAGGTTAGGTTAGCATTAATATAATCCACTAACTCATCTGTGCTATTGAGAGATGAATAATTAGGCTTAAATTCAGAGTCATTAGCTAATTCAAGTTCATGATAAAGGTCTAAAGCATCAGAAAATTCTTGGCGAAGCTTACAGACAGATTTTGCGCGCACAAGGAATTTTTGAAGAATATCTTTGTCAGAAGTTTTTTTTGTAAGATCATAGATCAATTGAATCTGTGAAAACGCATTCTCCATTTTTGCTTTCATTTGGCCATGTTTGTAGAGTTATTCACAAAAAGAAACTAACATTAATTTATTGATTTTAAAATGCACTATTTTTTTCCACAAGGTTAGGCCTATAGTCTATATGTACAATAGGGTAAGTCAAACTTGAGGTTAAGCACAAATTATTTACAATAAAATAGGATAAGTAATTTCCAATGACCACTGATACAAGTTCTGAAAGTATACAAGATAGGCCAAAAATAGGCAAAATATTATTAGGATCTATTGAGGAAATATTTGAGCACAATAGAATATTTATAAAAAGTGTCAACAGTTTATAACTACAAGAATTTTGTTTAATAAACTGAGTGAGAACATATGATTGTCTTGTAGAAATCCTATGTCCACAGAAGTATTATTTTGATAATTAATTATTATACTTCATTATCTTGATATACAAAGTTCAATATTAAATTGAGAATAGTGAGCAGTGAGAAATGTCTCTTAATAGTTCAATTGAACAAAAGTTCATAGCTTTTCATCATTTAATGTGTTCAAGAATGCAATAATAATACTTCACTTGTATTAAGCAGAGCAGAAAAAATATTAATACAAAACAAAATATTGCCCAATTTAAACACTGCAAACAATTCTTAAAAACAAATGAAAATCAGCTATTAGTGGAGCACTGGTTTTAGAATTGAAACAAGACAGCTGAGTTGGCGCTGTTGTTGACGTGGTGAAATTGTTAACTACAATTTTGAGACTAAGTTAGTTACACAAGCGTAAGAGAACATGTGGTTTGCTTTTAACAAGAGTAGAGTTGTAGAGTTTCATAATACAAAGAAATAAAATGGCGGTTTTGAAATGACCTACTTTCATACACCTTTTCCAAAATATTACACTGATTCACACCTAGTTAATTATTAACTAGATCCGGTCGCGGTAGGACCAAAATGTTGAGTAAATTAATATTTCGTAAAATACTATTTGTTGAATAGATCATAATATGTACTTCAGAGGACCGAGGACCGAGGTTTCTTTTACCATATTAAAAAACTCCACTTTAGTTCCACTTCATGCTTGTGCGTAAGGTTTTCTTCTTCTAATATCGTCAACGGACGATAACCGTGGTCCGTTGAAATGGCTGGCCAGTCCAAAACTTATCACAACACTCGCGTCCATAAACTACTTATTTGACACGCATACATAGTACTTACATAGTACTTGACACTATTTGAAGTACTATAGACAATAACAAGAATATTAAAATTAAATTAATCTTTAATAACTTTATAAGAAAACAAAACTATAGGTAGCCGGGGCAACGCCCATGGAAAAGGGAATAAAGTGGCTTATATAACATTTAAAACGAGTCTAGATGACAGAGAGATTAGCAGGCCCAATCCTGCATAAACTCAGATCCGATAATGCCGGTACATACAAAAGTTGGTTTATCTTATCAGCTGTTTCTACAGATGATCAATAGAGTTAATAGTACGGGAGGTAGCGATACATTTGAACAAGTCATTTCATACCGGCTGAAAATCATAGCAATAATAGTTTTCCCTTAATACATAAGAGATCTGAGCGTCAGCCACTCCAGTAGTGGTGGAGCTAAAGGTGAGAGCAGGTGAAAGTTGTCAAAAAAGTTTTTGCCCCGAGTGATTTCATACTGAGCCAAAATTTAGGGGATAATTGTTTAGATCATTTTTAACCAAAAAATAATAATCAGCTGTATAGATGATGGGGGATTATACGTCAGTCACGTATATGAACATGTCAAAAAATTTAAAATATTAAGTGATTTCATACCGTATGAAATTTATACAGATGAATTTTGATACATTTTTAAAAATAAAGAAAATTGTCAGCTGTACCGGGAGAAAGTCCGTCAGTCAGCGTCATAAACATGCTGCGCGCTCAGTACATCTCATCGTTGCATAGTCACTTTTACTAATGACTATCTTTACACCCACAAACATTCAGCTGACGGCGATTTTTTATTTTGTTAACAATAAAATTACCCTATGTTTCAATTTCAATCAGTATTGTATTAATTTAACATAAGTAATGCCACTTTACTGTGGATGACGTTTTTGTTATAGATTTTTCATACTTATTAAGTTCGTGTCGGTTAATTAATAAAAAAATAATTAATTAATAAAAAATAAAACGACGATTTAGATTATTTTAATGGTAGTTATTTTATTAATAAATATGAACAATAAATATTTGACTTTGCTTCTTTTTCTATTCTACTATAATAATATTTACTTTTCCCATTTACAATACGCAAAGGATCTTCCAGAAGTACAATGTCAATAATGTTGTCTATACTCTTATTTCGATCAATTTCTCTAGTAATATTATTTATTATTCGATATTACTTCCTATTTTTTCTTTGTGTTTAAAAAATAATTAATTTTTTAAAATCAATGTCGTTAAGCAACCTACAAGTTTATTCCCGAACATAATGTATCTAAAGTTATTTTCGTAAGGTGTTTACTTTAGTTTTTTATTTATTTTATTGTGAATATTAATACTTTTCAAAATTATTTAAGTAATCGTTGTACTTACGATTTTAGCTGTATGCAGTTTTTAGACAGCAGTAACTATTTGGAATTAGCATCGACAATATTTCTTAAAACTGTATGCAATTTGGAAAATACAACATTAATTTATCGTTTTGGAAATGTCAACTAAATTAAATTGTCCTAATTCTATCTTTATTTGTTAAAAATTTTCTGATATTTTTTGTTTCGTTAATGCAGAATCAATAAACTCTTCGATAAAGGATTCCGTTTGAAATTTGTAACCTTATCGCGCATTAGTCGGTTATATTTAGGGAAACACGGCAGACATTAAGGATCCAAACACTTAAACCTCTAAAAATGTGATCAATGTTGCAGAATATACAGTTATTCCATTAGGCTTGTTGATTAAATACACAAAGCCCAGGTTAGTAAACATAGATAAGCAAGGTTCAGACTGAGCCGAATCGACTCCAATATTTACAGTTCCATCATGTATGATGGTTGAAAGGTGGGCTATAAAGGTCTCTATAATTAATTATAATTCATTACTTTTTTTTAATTCATTGAACTCAAACAAACTAAAACTTTGTAATGTAGCCTATACATATAGACAATTAAATTGTCAAATTATACATTATTTATATTAATAAAAATGTATGGTTAAACATACACAATCACATTTTTACTTACAATGAAGGGATCTTTTCAAAACAAACTAACTATATGCACAGGTGAAATATACATTCATCACAAGCCGCATCTCAACGCTTATACAAACTGATTTTATAGTTTTCTCTGTACTCGAAAAACGTATTAGTGCAAAGAATACGTACTTTAGTTAAATTCAGTTAAAGTACAGTGCAATTAAATGAGTACAGTTGTACGTCAGTGACATATTCAGTTTATCGATTTATTAATAATATTTAGTAAGTAATAGATAACTATGAATCAAGGCCTTACCTTGATTCGTTAGATGATGTCTCTAAACGAACATTTGAACGATATTTTTTTGGTAAAGCAGTAAATTGCCTGTAACAATTTGAATGATATTTTTGAAAATCATTTACTTCCACTGGCATTTTTGCATCTTTCATAGATAAATTATATTTTTGTCGTATTTGTAAAATATGTTTACATTTTTCCAGATAACTTGAGTTGAACGCTTGAAGCGGTTCATTTCTTTTAAAACAAAATATGCAAATTTGTTTTGTTTCCGCAGACATTTTGGGCACTTTATATTTCAACAACACAACAGGAACTAAATCAACTAGTCGAAATCTATGCATCAGATAAGAGCGTTTATCATTTGTTTGTCTGAGTTTCTCTCATTAGTAAACAAACAAGAGTCAATTTTACCTGGAGCCTTACAAAAAAATCTTAGGCGGGCGTGGGGTAAGTCGGAGTAGTGGAACTTTCTCAGTTGAGAAGAAAGTTAAGTTTTACAGTACATAATAATATAATTTAAAAGCGGCAATAATTTAATAACTATGAAAATCTGTTGAAAACTCTTTATTCACCTTATAAAGTGGCATTACTTATGTTAAATTAATACAATACTGATTGAAATTGAAACATAGGGTAATTTTATTGTTAACAAAATCAAAAATCGCTGTCAGCTGAATGTTTGTGGGTGTAAAGATCGTCAGTTCATTAGTAAAAGTGACTATGCAACGATGAGATGCACTGAGCGCGCAGCATGTTTATGACGCTGACTGACGGACTTTACCCCGGTATCCAGACAGCTGACGATTTTCTTTATTATTAAAAATGTATCAAAATTCATCTGTATAAATTTCATACGGTATGAAATCACTTTATATTTAAAATTTTTTGACATGTTCATATACGTGACTGACGTATAATCCCCCATCATCTATACAGCTGATTATTATTTTTTGGTTAAAAATGATCTAAACAATTATCCCCTAAATTTTGGCTCAGTATGAAATCACTCGGAGCAAAAACTTTTTTGACAACTTTCTCATGCTGCCATTTTGAGTTCCACCGCGGGTGCGGCAACTGACGCTCATTTTGTTCAGTATTGAATATTAATCAACTGCTAGAAATGAAATTTATTCGGTATAAAATTCCTCGAAAAAATGCAACGCTACCTCCCGTACTATAAGAGTTTGCAATGTTTGGCAATATTTGAACTAAGAAATATATTGTATGCATTAGATACATAACAGGGGTCTTCAAGAATGGGTGTACGAAAAATCAACACCCACCTTTGAGCACCAGGGGGCCGAGGTAGGGGAGGGTGAAAACCGTACTTGCTTTGCCTTGTAAATAGGGTTCTTGCTCACTCATTTCAAGTGCGGTTTTCTTGGCGGGCGGGACGCTCCCACGTACCTAGATGATATATTATTATTAAATTAAATTTGAATGTTTTAAATTATTTTTGGTTGTGTAAAGAATATTGGTAAAGGTAGCAGTTTTGAGTTAGAACACTTACACTATTAGTTATTTATGAAATTGTTAAAATTCAGTCTTTTAAAATAGAGATTTAAATTCCCTAAGGCATTTATAAATTGTAGGTTAAGTACCAAAACATATGTTATTTTCTATCACTGGAAAATCAGTGATTCCTACTAATTTCAGTGCCTTACAATTTTTATATTTTATTGTTCTCATATAATTACAAACTCTTATTTTATTAATTTTTTAATAAATGGTGTAACTGTCTGTTCTAGAATGCATTGGTGACCAAAATAAAAAATAAAGAAACTAAGAAAGCCCACTGGTTAGACTATGCGGAAGAAAAATATGATAAAACATTAATTTCTGACACCAAAGCTGTTTTACAAGTTTTCGTGCTTTTTATTCCAGTCCCTTTCTTTTGGGCACTCTTTGACCAACAGGTATATACTTGACCTAGATTTACTTTAAAAAATATTAATTAAAATAATCACTCATGTCAGGTGAAGTATAAATTCTTTATTACAATTCTTAGGGATCACGCTGGACATTTCAAGCTAGATGGATGGATGGTCGATGTGGTCCGTTTACTATAGAACCTGATCAAATGCAACTTGCCAATCCATTACTTATCTTGGTGTTTATACCTCTTTTTGACTATTTGGTGTATCCAGCTTTAGCTAAATTCAACATCCTCAAGCGACCCCTACAAAAGCTGTCTGCTGGAGGTTTATTAGCATCTGTTGCATTCATTGTGTCTGCTGTCCTTGAACTCAAGTTGGAAGTAATGTGTTAATAATTTTCAAATTTACTATAGGTATTTCAGTAATGTTGTAGTCTAGTTCAAGTTGAAGGATCAGTACAAATAAATTTAAATATTAATAGTAAATTATACAAATACATAGTTTGCCTTATTATAAATAATTGGACTGATTGTACACCAAAATTAATTCTTTTGATTGAATAAAAATTCTTTGTTACTATTTTAAGTATCAGACACCCTCTGAGGATGAATTACAATTTACTTTATACAATAAATAGATTTGAGATTCATATAGGTGGATTGGATTCATTATCCATTGCCCTGCCTATAATAAATGAACCATATATAACAATACTGTATACATTTATGAACAAAGGTTCACAATATGATTACTACTGTAGATCTGAGTCAGCCAATCTATGAAAAGTAAACAAATAGGTTTTAAAAATTATTCTACCTGTAATCCTATCTATATATTATTCTTTAAAGGGTACATACGCAGCGCTACCAGAGACTGGAACAAGTCAACTAAGACTTTACAATGGTGTTGACTGTAGGGTAACAGTTGCATCACAAATAGATGGCTTGTCAGGTGTAATCAATAGTCTAAGTGTATTAGAAGCAAAGAAAATTCCATTTAATGATAAAGAATACCAGTTGAGTGTTGAGTTTGACTCAAACTGTAAAAGTGCTCTTGGGAAATACTGGTCTGGCAAAATATCGATAGTAAATACTAAAGTAAGTTTAACTTATAACAAATAATTTAGCTGGCTAACTCTTTTAAGCTAATTATGTATTATTCAACAGAATACTCCTTTTCCATAGGGAAGATGAGCTATTGCAGTGACCTTTATGGTGAGACCTAAAGTGGGGAGTAATAAATGAGCACCGATCATGGTCCCCAGAACACATTACATTTTTTTGGGGTGTCATTAAAATTTGTATATATATATATAACAGCTGCATTTTAAGTCTGATTTGGTCGAAAATTGGTGCACACATTGGTTGTCTAAGTCGCTTGAACGAGTTTGTTAGCCAAAAAATCCAACAATTGGAAGAACGTTGTTTGACCGGAAGTAACTATTTCTTTAGATTTTTCTCACAAAACAATCAAATTGTAAAATACCATAAAAGTACCTGGTTCAAATCCTCATGAGGGACTTTACCGTGGGTGCATCTTCAGATCCGAGGCCGACGGTCGAGTTGGTGCGCTGCGAGCGAAGCGAAGCCGTTCATAATCCAAGGCCATAAGGTCAAACTTGCAAATTAACATTAATGTTATTAGACAAAAAGTACACTTAAATTGAGTAAAAAAAATATTGGGATTATGTAAGGGTTCTAAAATGTGTTTGATTAGAGGGTTGACATTGCATGTCTTTCACAAGTCTTTCAATGTTTTTCTACTGATTATCCACGCCCCTTCATCCAAAAAAAGTTATCCTGCCCCACAGGTTAAGAATCCCTGTTTTAAAAGATAACAAGAAAGAATAAAGCAATTAGTAATAATAAATAAAAGTTTTATTTCAATGCAGTAATTAAAATTAATAATAATACATAAACTCATATCTAAAATCATTCCTGTCTTAAAGAAAACTCGTCTTAACAAGAATAAAACTGCAGGCTGGTGTTCTCCCACAAGGACACTGCAAAGTCTTAATATGTTACAATTGTAATTAGTATTTATGCATTGTATAGAGGAGAATGTAAGAAGTAAAAATGTGTATAGTTTTTAATATGAAGTTAAATTAAAATAATATTAAAGAAAAAACGGGCTGAAAAAGAAAATTTACAATAAAATAAAACTTAATAAGTCTCTAAATACTCTATAAAATAGATTAGTAAGGACAATGTAAAAACTATTAACTTAATTCAAAACTAATAATAATGAATTAATTATTGAGGTGCAAAAAAGGGTTGATGATTAAAAGTCATTGGTGAAAGAGTTTTTGCTTATAATAAGAAAATTATGTGAAGCATGCAATGCCATAACGTAAGTGCCAAAAACAAAATTTTTCAGGAGAGACAAAAAACATTTTGTTTTGTTAAACAATTTTATTTGCAGTATGTAAAAAATATATTTTCAATTTACATACTGGTACACAGAAGTATACAAAAATTTAAATAGTTTACTACAGTAGGATATGAAAAAAATGTTTGAAAATGAGTTCAAAGACATAACATTGTAAATGCCAAAATTGTGCAAATGCAAAAAGTTGTAAATGCCAACATAAATTATTGTCATAAAATGAATGTTTATTCTATTTTGTTAAAATTTCAAACCTAAAAATCCGCATAAACTTTATAAATAAGCTCTTAAATCCTAATTTTAAATTCTTTAGTGACTATGTGCTACTGGTGCCTGGCTCAATCACTGTTGCTTCCACTGTTTTGAGAGTAGGGGTTAGTGTGTCTTCTTCCAGCATCTCCTCAAAGTATTATCGTGATGTTGGGTTTAGGAAAGGGAGCATCTTCTTAATGTCAGCTTTTTTCTTTTGTGGGATTCCAGATCGAGAGCGAGTAAGAGGAAGGTGGAAATTCTTGAAATCATTAATGTTTACTCCACATTTTAAAACATTGATCCCTTTACACCATACTGCAGAACCACCGGCAGATAGTTTATTTTCTTAGATACTTTATTGTCTACTAAATTAATTTTAATTGGAAAAATAAATCTGGTGACAAAACTCACAATCCAATATAAAAACTGCTAGATATACAACACTGCAATACAGAAGTAAACTAATGTACCGGTATATGACTTGAAACTTGCACTCTGGCACTTTCAACGTAATGACTTGCACAACCATTCAATTTGAAAATTCACCTACTTGGAGCGCCACTAACTGAAGTAAATTAATAAGTAATATAAAGCATGTCATTTGCAACCCTTTTCTGCAGAAAACTCTAGTTAATGAAAAATGGCATTTACAACGTTATGGCATTGCACGCTTCATGTGTTTTAGAAGTTGTACAAATATATGTGTATAGATTTTGAGAGTGTACATAATTTGTAAAATTTGATCAAAATAGAGTCAATTGATTTTGATTAAAAAATTCTTCCGCTTAGATTTGCAAATAATATAAATAGTAAAGTTTCCCAAAAATGTAAGTAAAATTATGTAATGTTGAGCAGTATTAAGTAGGTCTACTATAAAACTGAATGAGATTTGAATCAATCGAAATGGAGAGGAATGAACAATGAAAATGATTCAAGGACTAAAAATTCACCCAACTAAAAATAAGGAAAGATAGACGATTTTAAAACAGATTGTATAAAACTATATAGGAAAACAACAAAAAACATATAGTATTTGCCAAAATCAGCATAGTTGATACCGGTACTCAATAACTCGACTATCAGGGCGACCAAAACTTTAAATCAAACTTGTAAGTCGTCAGGAAGAAAATACTAATCCGACTAGATATGTGAAAGCAAAATCGGTCCAAGGATAGCTGAGCTATCACAGTTTGAAATAAATCCCAATGAAAATTAAATTTTTAAGTCAGTTCAAGAGAATATGCACTGGCCAAACATCCACTCGCAAAGCAGAAGAGAGGGTAAAGGATACAACATATATTAACAAAATAGAAACTAAAATCTGACGACTAAAACAATATATAAAATTGGAGGCTAATTATAGCAGATAACAATAATAATAACACACTACAAATCCTAAACAATTTAGAAGATTGATTCAAAAATATAAAAACAAATAGAGAGATATAGCCATTTTAACTTACTTAAAATGTATATGGGAAATATTTATATTATTATATTTTATACTTAAAATTTCCCTTATAATTATCCTTTCTTGTAACAATAATACAAATTTTTATAAACATTTTTTTGAGTCTGCTTTTTCTTTTAAATATTTTAAACTTTACATTAAATATCTTTTTACACATTTCTACTACTTACATTCTACTCTACACAATACATAAATACTATCTACAAAAAATTTGAACAAATTAAGAATAAGCATTGTCTTTACGGGAGAACGCCAGTCTGCAGTTCTATTCTTGTTAAGACCAGGCGCGGATACAGGGCGAGGGTCATGGGGTCGTGACCCCCCCAAAACATTTTTAAGGCTTGATTTATATGTTTGATTTAACCCTACAAGCGCCAAATAACACTATACTGTCGTCTCATTTATGATGTATCAAACCCCATCTTAATCGAAAAGTAATAATTAACCAATAAATAAAAGAGAATTATCTACGACATTCATTAGCCTAGCCTATCTAAGAGAACCAACCTAACCTCTTGTAAAGAAATAGCCATAAAGTACTAGGAAGTATATACGAATTTCAAAATTACATGATATTATTACCAATCAAGCAAATATTATGATCCTTAGATAGTAAAAACCGCACACATAAATAACTGAGTTAGAAACTAAAACACGATAGCAAACTTGATTAAAATTTTAGCCTAGAAGTAGGGTAACCTGAACTAACTAAACAAACACACCAACAATTGTAAATTTTATAACAGATTACACTAAGCACAGCACAAACGCCCACATACATACATCATTTATTTATTTATTCAATCATTCTGTATCGTAAATTAAAACTAGTATAAGCACAGACTTTTACAATCTGTTATGGACAACAAAAAGTAAACATAGACAACCGCCATGTTTAATTCATATCGCTACGTGAATCAAAGATCGTATAGAATACAGCACCAAAAACTAAATGTTTCAAATCAGATAAATAACCCTAAGTCGTAACCAAAAGCGAAAGAACAGAATTTTAAAATTAGTATAATAATTATCAACTAGATTAGACACAATAGAATATAATAATTAGATTAATTAGTCTCTCAACACCATCTATACTCAAAACAACAACTATTCAACACGAGTCAAACCAGTGTTATTTTAATACGCGGATTTTATAAATTTAAAAGTAATAAATAATATTTTGGCGAATCATAAGTATTCAATCATCTATCAGAATTAAAATACCAGTAACATAATTAAAATAAAAGCAAAAAGTGACAAAATAAACGTTTGTAGTAAACTCCACCAGAAATTCAGTATTAATACACTGATGAACCATTCAAAACATCAGTAATGTGTGACGTAAGTCGGACAGCTTAAGAAAAGAACCAATCGCAACGCAAGATGCCGGATGACGTCATGTCCGGTACGCCGTTCGAAGGAGACCGCGAGAGAGAAGCTAAGAAAAACGACGCTTTCAGAAAGAGTTAAGAAGTGTTAGCGTCACCTCCAGTTTTGCAAGATCGTCGGAATGTGCATCGTAAATATTTAAAGTGACTATTAAAATACAAATTGTAAATTCAATGAAAAGTACCAACAGAACTGGTATATTCTGTTTATAACTTCTATATATCAACTGTGAACTCTTTTTAACTATGAACAGTAAAATTTAATCTATAAAGAAAATTTAAAAATATAAAATGCCAACCTTTTAGATCTTTCAAAGTAACTTCATGATTGCGTATAAATAAGTAGCTATCAATCTTATTCATAGCAGCACGATTACCTACCCCGAGAACATTAATTGATTAACATATTTAACTTATTTATATTTTAACATTGAACTAGCCCAATATGAACTCTAATTTACTTCCACTGTGCTAAATACGGTGTGCTAAGCCGAAGGCATTTCCAGAATTGTATTAAAGACAAAAGATTTTCCAACCTATGGATGTTAAACAACAATATATTGTACAAATTATTTCTGTTGAGTTAATAAATTTATGCTTATTTCTTGTGACCTAATTTCATCTAATATTAACCCTAGAATACTAAGCCTTCTTAAAATCACGTCAATACTAAGCCTTCGTAAATTTTACGAGTGTACTTTATTTTTTTTTTTAACTTAATAAAATAGTGTTTTTTTCTTAAACAAATTTATAATTCTTTTTATTGTAGTATATTACATGGAATAAAATACAAATTTGAATGTAACAACTAATATTTGTTTGGTACAGAGGTAAATTATTCAAACATGGTGGAAAAAAGTTAGGGATAAAAAAATTATAATAAAAGTACGGCAAAAAAATTTATTTTGTAAAATTGAAAATTTTCTACAGAACAAAATAGATCAAAAAACACAATAAAGAATAAAATAAGATAAAATATTATTGTATTCTATTTTCTACGTAAACTTCTATGTCAAGTATATTTGAAATGTAAAAATAACATGTAAAATCGAACTTTTGTCAAAAATACAATAGTAAAAAACTAAATAAAACAGTTGTTACCATGGAAACTAACGTGATTTGTTGTTGACTATAGAATATATCAAATGGAAGAGTTTAGATCAAGTTATTACTTTTCATCATCACACTGGACACAACATGTTGCTCTATGCTCTCCGCAGATGGGCTGATGGCAGTGATTACAGAAGGTGGTTGTCATCCTTCTCTTTGATCCTGGACAGTAAAAACAGGTTTTCCTGGCTCCAGGAGGCGGTCGTAAGACAGGATTGATAGGAACACCCAGGAAATCAGATATCAACCCACGAAGATTACGCTGCAGATTTTGTTTGCTCAGCCGATTACGCATATGTGGAAAAACCAGTTCGTCACAGAGTTGAAGATTAAACTTTCTCCTGTTGAGTGGCTGCTCATTTTTGGAGTGCTTGTTTAGGCAGTATATCACGTATGCATTTATGTATGTAATATTTTGCATACCAAAAAACATACACAGTGGCCAACGCCTTGTTTTTCGGCTACAACTCACATTTTGACACATGTGGTCCAATGTATCTACTGCACCTTTTGTCTTGTTATAGGTGTGGATAATGCTTGGCTTGTTGGTTTCAGGATTTAGTTCTGCGTTACTGTGCATTGTGGATACTAGAAGTACTACTTTATTACTTTTTGGTTTATAAGATACGAGGGTTTTTTCATTTCCAAAACAGAATACTGATGTTCCAACTGGTCTAGCTTTGACATTTTTTACTTCTTTTGGCAGTTCCTTTTTGTTAGATCTTATGGTTCCGATGTAAGTCAAATTGTAAGGTGGCTTTAGAAGGTCATCGACCAATTTTATGCTAGTAAACCAATTGTCACAGGTTACATTGCGGTTACTTCCATGCACAGGTCTCGTTATTTCCTTGACAAAGTACTCCGCTACTGGTACATTATCTGTAATAGTTTTTTTTCCAACATACGGGATAGCATTGAACATGTAGTTTGTGCTTGTATCACACCCCATGACAAGTTTCAACCCATATTTTGCGGGTTTGTTAGGTATATACATCCTAAATCTGCATTTTCCCCTAAATGCTAAAAGTTGCTCATCTATTGTTAAATAGGGACCTGGCTTGTAGTTATCTCTACAGTTGCCGGCAAATAGATCCCACAATTCTCTGATAGGTGCTAAAGGATCAGTTTTGGACCTGTCAGCACGTGTTTCCTTCTCATCGAATCGCAGAGTCAAACAAAGGAACTCAAAACGTTCTCTGCTCATTACAGCTCTGTATCGACTACCGCAGAACTTTGGATCAAACATATCCTTGGTTGATAAGTGATTGTTCTTCATAACAGCAGAAAACAGAAGAAGACCCAAAAAAGCGTACATTTCTTCATTATTAACGGAAGCTGTTGTGCTAGTTTTTTCAGCGTAGTTATCCCGCACACGCAAAATTTGCTGGTTTGTGTGTGTTACAATTTTCGAAATCATTTGTGGTGTAAAAAATAGGTCAAAGCATTCTCGTGGGCTGTTAGCATTTTTTGCATTATTCTTAGGGCCTGGCCGCACATAAACAATATTTCTTGCTGGGACGTTTTGTCTTTGGGGAGCACTAGTACTCCATGGTGTGCGATCTTTCCCACGAACAACTGGAACATTAGGCACTAAAATTAATCGGTTTTGTTCTGTAGGTAATAGAGTAATAGGTGGCTCAGTAGTTGCCTCAGTAGTATCACTTCTTCCACCACGATTATTTCGGGGAGCGCTAGACCTGCCGCGAGTAGGACGTCTTCCTCGGGTACGGGATCTTCCGGGATTAGGCAGTAGAGGTGGTTGTTGTCTTTGAACAGGTTGCAGTTCAGTTAAGGCTTGTGAATCCATATTGATAGATTGCAGTTCAGACGATGCAGGCAGCTCCACTTCAACATACTGAGGGTCAGAAATTACAGGAGGCTCCATGTTAGATGGTTCTGGGTCATCATTGGATGAATCAGTGAGGTCTTCATTACATACTTCCAAATAACGCCTTTTCCGCCCCGAATTATGGAGTACATTTGGATCCCAGTCTGGATCAGCATCAGTGTCGTCAGTGTTTTCGGCAACACTGTCACTATCTTCCACGACATCTTCTTCAACAATATCTTCCTCATCACTGGTAATGTCATCGGGCAATTCTTCTTCTTTGTTTTCCTCTAGCAACAACTTGCTAATAACTTCAGGGGCAAGGGATCTGTCGCCTTGAGCCATTTTATAAAGTTTCACAGATATATAATATCAAATATAAAACAAATGTGATTTGCACATAAAAATTATTTCACATTAAAAAATACTACAAAGTAACACGTGTAATAAGCTTTCGTAATTTTTACGACTGGAAAATAACTATGGATAATAAGCACTCGTAATATTTACGAAGCAATGTTCACTACACACACAGCGATGCGCACTAGAGGGCTCCTCACCCAAGACTGGCTGACTGACCTTGTAGACGAACCTCTCACGAGAGGGGAGGTGGTTTGGGGGCGGGGCATTCAAAGTCTCTCAGTTTTACCAACTACGCTCGTAAAAATTACGACGGCTTAGTGTTCTAGGGTTAATTTATTATTTACAATTTAGGAGTTTAATACTGATCTGAATTGAGTAGGGTCAGAATATTAGGCTTTCTAATAACAAAAAAAAGGAAATTACATAATAAATTAATTATAGTTTACATAGAATATTCATTATAAAATGGCTCCCAACTTTGGGGCAAGTATTTAAATTAATACTTTATAAATATTAATTATACAGCCCGCCGAGCAAGTGGCAGGTATCATTATTGTATCGTCTGATTGTGTTGAATATTTCATCCACTATAAATCATCCAATTTCAATAAAACAAAAACTATTGGAACGGAAATGTTTTAAACATTAATTTTTGTATTTACAAATTTGTTCTAAAACATATATTTACATATTAGCCTATGTAATCATCGTTTGTAATTGTAGTTGTCTAAAAAGATGACCGAGCGAGAAAACAAAAAGAAAAGACACAAGATTTGTGTCACTTTTCTAAGGCTCATAACCGTTAGACAGACTTGTTTTGAAAAGAATATAAGGTCACGTTTGGATTTGACAAGATTTTAACTTTCTAAAATTGTCTTCCAATCATTTGTCACTCTTATAATTTTTAGATATGAAGTTTTCTGTAAACCCTTAAGATTTGACATGTTTTCAAACAATTATCAAACATATTTTGTAATCGATATATCTAGTACAAATCGTTATACTTGTACATTGATGTTTATATCGATTTTAGTGTAAATTCTGTATTTTCGTTTGATATAAGGAAACCCTGATTTACTGTTCATGGGCTACAGCTATAGGTCTTGTCTGTGAAATATGTAGCATTGCGCCGATTGTTTTAGCCCAGCCAATAGAGCAAAGAGAAGTCTAATTTTGTTATTGAATTTAACAGAAAGCGATATCAACAGTGACTTTAAGGGTAGCACAAGGGTATGTTAAAACTATCAGGCAAGGCGCTTTTGCGCATTTTGTATAAACAAAAATTACAATAAATTATGACTTTTTGGGTTTTTCTTTAATATTATTAAAAATATGAATGAATCACGATACTTCCAAAAATACCTACAAATTGTTTTTTATAGACCCTGATTGGACCATTTTTCAATGTGAAAAGTCGGAAAAACGCTTAAAAACTACCATTTTTTAAAAGTTTATATCGTTGTTAATTTACGACATTAAGAGCAGATTTTTCAGAAAATGATTGTTTATCATGTGTTCTTCAAACAAGAAGAAGTTGAAATTTTTTTCATTAATAGTTTTTGAACAATGACAGTATAAACAATGCAGGCCATTATCTTGCATAATGTGCCCAATTAACCTGAGTCTCCCATTTTAAATTTACCAAACGGATTCTGAAAGTAGGCTAGACATTAAATAAAGCTACAATTCGTATATCTGCAATTTTTTAATAAGGTTAATAAAATATAATAAAAATGCTTTAGAAAATAGCGCGAAACGCGTAAATTTGCTGCTGACGCCGATGGTAAATTTGCCAGAAGGCAGTAGTAACGGAAACAGCAGCCTTCCGTTCTCTTCTCCTCCGCATTATGCAAGATAATTGCCTAAATTGTTTATACTGCAATTGTGCAAAAATTATAAATGTGACAAATTTCATCTTCCGCCTTTCTGAAGTACACACACTAAACAATAATTTTCCAAAAGATCTGCCCTAAATATTTTAAATTAACAAAGATATAAACTTTAGAAAAATAGTAATTTTTAAGCGTTTTCCGACTTTTCTCGGTGAGAAATGGTCCGATCGAGGTTTTCAAAAAACCATTTTGTAGATTTTTTAATTCTCTAGAAATGTTTCGTTGGAAGTATCGTCATCCATGCATAAATTTGTATAATATCAACGAACAACCCAAAAAGTCAAAATTTATTGTTATTTTTGTTTATAAAAAAAGCGCAAAAATGCCTTGCCTGATAGTTTTGTATGTTATACACCTATGTGATACCCTTAGAGCCACTGTGGATGTCGCTTGCTGAAATTCAATAACAATAAAACATCTTTATTGGTTGGGCTAAAATTATGGAGCGTGCCGCTGTAATGGAGTTGTATGACTTAAATAAGTGAGGGCTTGTGTCGTTGTTTTAAATTTAGTGAAACAAAGTGGATTTAATGATCATGTTGTGGACTTATGATTTTAGTACCGTTCCTGTTAACTTTTCAATAATTAATGTTTATACTATTCTTTAATCTGCAAGAAACTCTTGCTCTTTCAAGAAAAAATGTTTGGCCTAGAAATGCATTAAAAAACTATTCCATAGAGTTTATACACATTTTTTAATTCCCCAGACCCGTTGTTGTTCAATTCTTGGTAATGTTGTTTTCGACTTCTTATGACCCCTCCCAAAATGTAATCCTGTATCCGCCCCTGGTTAAGACAAGAGTTTTCCTGTCTGGGCATTCACCTATGACATTTTCACCTCGTATTCCTATAACCTATTCTATTTTTACATAGGTTAAACCTAGTAATCTAATTTGTTATGGCTTTGTTCCAATGTCGTTATTATATTAGCTTGCAATAATAAGGAAAGGAATTACTTTCATTCATCGAGAGGGTTGATTGTATTTTATTAACATCCGACAGTCTACCCTACATAATTACTTCTGCCCTTTCTCTCTACCTTACTATATCGCAGCTTGCGATTTCTTGAAAGTGGTTGCATTCAAATGGTTTATGTATTTTCAGATGCTCTATTTAAAAAACGAACACCTAACCAGTGCCGGATTAACAACCTTTAGGGCCTTGAAACACGATAAGCAAAGGGCCTCCTCTGGCCTCTTTCACCCTTTAATTTGCCTTCCCATTTCTAATCTCAAATTGATGTGAGTGCAAAAATGGGTATGTGTGATGTATGTATATTTGTGAGCCTGCTTGAACGTAGAGTTTAAACATTTAATTCAACTCATTTTGTACCAATATAGGATTCTTATTGTACCACAATTCATTGATTAAACCTATTCACAGAAAAATTGTTTATTTTATTTTTTACGTAGCCTGTAGCCTATGTGCCAAGTTTTTAGTTAACATATTTACTATTGAATTATCTGAAATACAAACCGGAAAATAAAACACAAGTAAAGTATGTAAATGTAAAAATTGTATTGGGCTAGTATATCAAAGTAAATTATGATTTTTGCCCAAAAAAATTTTTATTTTTTAAAACTGTACTTTGCTTACTACTTTTATAAGAACATGAAACAATAGACCAAAAACTTTGTTTGCTGACTCATCAATGTAAACCTAAAAAACTATAAATCCCACAAGTGGTAATAGTAACGTAATACTTAAATATAGAAGAGAAATAAATATATGATCTTCACTATTGACCGAAGGTACTTGGTAAAACTCCATTTTATAAAAAAAAACAAATACACAATATTTAGTAAATTCTACAAAATATTGTGTTTGTTTTTTCAGGAAAAATGTATATATAATATATTTATAACAAAGTTCAGTCCACTTGTAAAAATGAGAGTTGTCAAATTTGACAGTAAAAGAATTGTGATAGACAAAGCAAAACAGTGTTAAACAATTTTGTGGTTACTGTATAAATGTATAAATAATAACAGTTTCAATAATGTACTTTCCTGAATTTCTTTAACGCAAAACTACTTAGAAAGTCTTCAAACTCTAAACTAGATTGCAAATGTCCTAAGAAAAATTTGACGTTGATATCAATTGTTTATTATATTAAACATTTGGTATTTTCTATTCAAGATAGCTCTTACACAGGCCCCTAGAGGGGCAGCTAAGCTTTCTTTGGTTCATGGTTAATCCGGCTCTGCCCATAGCGCAATATTCAGGTCAATCATTATGCAAATCATCTGTTCGGCTGCACTATTTTATTTTTATTGTGATTTATTCTACTGAAATTTCTGTACAATTAGTTTTATCTAATGGTATTTAAAAAAAGTTATACATAAATAGTTACCGTAATTTTAAACTATTTTATTTTTTATTACCTTGAAATCAAATTTGTTTAATGCTTATTTGTTCTATATTATTTAGCTTTATTTTAGGTAAAGCTAAAATAAAGCTCTCAAAGCCTGATTGTTGACCCTACTTCATATTTTAATTTTACTCCTGTTTTTAAATATTTTTATTTGTATTATTAATTATTGTGTTACTTTTGCATCATGATACTATTTAAATACTTACATTGTTAAGAAAATAAAATTATTCTAAATTAATAAATGAAATAGAACATAAATTTCCTTTTAATGTCTATTCTTGTCCCTTCACAGAAAAAATATAACAGGCAAAACATTTAAGAACTTTATTATTTGAATAAAGGTCCCATTAGTAAGTTAAATCAAATTTTAGAAATTTAAATAATAAGATTAACATAATTCTAAAAAGTGGATTTCTAAATTAAAGCGTTTAAGCGACACAATAGAGGCTTGACAACTGAAAATTATTTTTTCATTCGGATAAATTTATACAATATACAATAATTCGACCACGCAGCTGAACCGCTGACGTGAGTTGAGCGAATTTCCAAAATTCAATTTATATATGTTTTTGGGTTTCAAACAACTATTTGGGCAATTGATCTACTCACGAAGGTGCTGCCAGCATGTACCAAATATATTGTCATCGGTCACCACGGTAAAAGCCGTGGATTTAATTCCGGTACTTTTACGGTATTTTACGTTTTGATTGTTTTTGGGTGAACCAGATGGTCGCGTAAAAGAACAAAATGTGCAAAATTATTTCATAATACTATTTTTTTAAAGAAAACTTCAAACAAATTTAATTCTAGTACGAAAAATCTCAAAAATATTTTACTTTGGTCAAAAATTTGGTCTACTTCCGGTCAATTTTTTTAGCTAACGAACTCGTCCAAGCGTCTTAGAAAACCAACCTGTGTACTAAATTTGGACCAAATCGGACATAAAATGCGTCCGTTAGAGTGCGCACACTTATGCATAAAGTTACTTCCGGTCAAAAATTTGGTCTACTTCCGGACAATTTTTTTGGCTAACGAACTCGTCCAAGCGACTTAGACAACCAACGTGTGTACCAAATTTGGACTAAATCGGACATAAAATGCGTCCGTTAGAGTGCGAACACATATATACCTAAACTTACTTCCGGTCAAAAATTTGGTCTACTTCCGGTCATTTTTTTTTGGCTAACCTACCAGTTCAAGCGACTTAGAAACCCAATGTGTGTACCAAATTTGGTCCAAATCGGATGTAAAATGCGTCCGTTAGAGTGCGCACACATACATACATATATATATGATTTTTAATGACACCCCAAAACGTGTTCTGGGGACCATGATCGGTGTTCATTTGCTACTCCCGACCTCCTAAATGCAGAAAGTGTGGTCTGCAGGAGGAAACTGCTGAACACCTGATTTTTGAGTGTGAGAGACTTGAACAGGTAAGTTATGAAATCTTTGGGAAACTTACCAAATTCCAAACCATCCCCCAGGAGAACATTGTCAAAAGGATCTCTAGGTTCATCGAGCTTATAGATCTTGATAAGGACAACTAGGGGTCTTCACATCCTTAAGGTGGGAGCGCAATAAGCCCATGAGGCTGAAGTGCATTAGGTATATGGACCGCCCACAGATGAATGAATACTCCTGACCTTGGGTCTTACCATAAGGGCTACTGCAATAGCTCATTTTTCCTATGGAAATTCGCTAGTAAGGGCGGAAAGGTGGATGCATAGCAATGCGAAGTACGATGGTAGTGCTCAAAATGAGATACCAAGGAAATCTGACTAGTAGTTATGAATATGCAGCCACTTTGGAGAAGAAAGGGCTTTTTAACCCTTCGTACGCGATAAGCGGAATATTCCGCAACTCGTATATAACCCTATGCGTTTTTAAG
>JAGFPH010003961.1:70067-93433 GCA_018207615.1 Philaenus spumarius | reverse complement strand
AAGCGGAATATTCCGCAACTCGTATATAACCCTATGCGTTTTTAAGCGGAATTTTCCGCAACTCGTATATAAACCTATGCGTTTTTAAGCGGAATATTCCGCTCTTGGCCGTAAGGAAGGTTTTTATTTATTCTAGTTCACCAAAATACCGATAGAATGCGTAACAATGTTCCTTGAGTGGTCAGATGATGTATTGTTGGGTATGTGACGCATCACAGCTGTTGACAAACTAGAGAAGCCTTTGTTTTGTCACATGCGTGCGCATTCAGTTGCCCATTGTACGCTGGAAGCAGATATTTTCGCTGGCTCGCAGTGAACAGCTAATACTTAGTTCTTGCTTACTAATGTTTAGGCTTGTGCGCGTTATTGTTGTAGCCTTTATTGATTCTTTGTATATAACCAATAATACACTTTCTTTTAATCATATTTGTTTTTTATTCATACCAGACTTATTGAATTTAAAAAACAAATAAATAAAAAATCACCAATTTTGCGCTATCAATTTATACTATTTTTATAGTACCGTAAATTTTTATTTTAATCATTTTTGTTTTTCAGTGGTAACAAACATACAGAACTAAAAAAAATAAAACTTTAACAAATAATAATTTTTTTTATTTTTCGCCTAAACAAGCGCTAGACTGATTTTTTACTCTTTTCATGGAAGCGTACGAAGGGTTAAATTGTTTACTCATAAAAAATAAAAGTTGGAATTTTTGGTAACTTCATAGTAAGTTAATGTTTGACCAATTTTTTATAAAATATTTATTAATTTTATTATAAGGATTACATTATTCTATGTAAGTTGTTCTTAACTTTAGTTATTGTGGGTACTTTTCATCGTTTTCTTGAAATTGTTTAATAAAACAGTTTTAAGTCTTTTGCTTTTACCTTTTATATAAAGGGGGGTCCTTTTTACCTTAACAAATTTTTATAAGGGGATCAGAATTTGTATATCCAGCCTCGACTCAAGCAAAGGATTCTCAAATAATTAAGTGATTCATCAAATAAATGGTATTAATGTGTTTTTAAATTTGTGTTGGTTAAAATAGGCAGTGTCATACTTTATTGGCAGTTCTTCTCTTAACACCATCACTGTAAGCAAAGTACCTGGAAATGATATTCTCTTAAAGTCAGACAAAGCCAATCCACAGTTAAGGTATGCAAATTAGTTATCTTCTCTAATTTTAAATAAATCTTTTCTAAATCTTTGAAACAAAGTGAAGAAATGTTAGTTTTACGTACTCATTAACGTTTTCTACGATGATGACTACAAATGATAATAAAATCATATTATGTACAGGGCCGGTGCAAGAGGTTTTGGCGCCCTATCGTGAGGCGCCCCTACCAGGGAGTACAGTGACTTGATAGAGACAGTGTGGCCAACGAGCGCTGGCCGCCATATTGTTTCCAACTCAACACGGGTTTATATGCGTAGGGACGATTTTTCGCATTTAACTAAAATTTCCGCTTCAAAATTGTTTTTATGCAATTGGATTAATACATTGTCACAACAATTGTCAAGTATAAACCATTTTTTCGATATATTTTCCTCTCTAAATGAATGAATACAGAAAATACCGGCTGGCACCTTTTTACTACTCGTGCACATTATCATTTAAATATTTATATAATCTAATTAAATTTAGTGAAGTATATACTATTATTATTTTTCTTCATAAGAAAAGTACAAGCAATATTTCTGTGTAGTTGAATTTTTAACAATTATAAACACAATTTGAGTAGTTTAGTACAAATGGAACAAAACTACTAAGGTACATTTAGCCCTTTGAAAAATACCTCAAGTTTTTTAAATTATAAATCCAAAATTAGAAAATGTAAAAAATCTGTTTTAAAAGAAACAATAATTAATTGTTTCTTTTAAAACAGATTTTGTTAATATTTTTTTTAATTATTAACAAAATATTTTTTTCCAAAAATAAATTTTTGGGAGAAAAATATTAATTTCGGCAAAATTCAAAAGTTTACGTATTTAAAAAATGTATGAATACTTACAAATGCAAAATTAGGGTTTCTAAACTATATTATAAAGGACACATATATGCTACCCAAAAATAACTTCAAGTGTAATTTTGTGCGTTGTTTTATATATATTTTGTATTCTAAAAACTAGTAGGCCTATTAGTTTTTCCACGATAACAAAGTTCATAAAAACACAAAATATGTTTCCGACAAGGCATAAAATAAAGAATAATATATTCTAAATAGGCCTACACAAAAATATAGTAAACACATTATTTAGTAAGTATACTATACCATATTGAAAAGAAAAAATATGGCGAGTAGGCGTATTGTAAATTTTACCTTAAAAGGTTAAAAGAAACAAAATATGTTCCAAAAAGGCATACAACGAAGCCTAATTTATTATAAACAAAAATAATATATTAGGACTACGACTACCACATTATTTTGTAAGTAGGCTATTACAGAAAGCATTAGGTAGGCCTAGTTATAGTTTTCACGCACTCAAGCAATTAATAATAGCCTACAGTGACAAGAGATAAAAGTAGACTATAATGTAATAAACCATGTACCAAATAAATCTGAAGAATCTCCTAAGTACAATGATATATAATATAACTTAATTATTGCTAAAATAGTACTCCAGGTAGGCTACTCTTTCCAAGAAAGAACGTTAAAGGGAGGAGTGAAAATAATAAATACAATCATATACAATGAAAAATAATTGCGTAGATACTTTATTTTAGGTATTCATCACTATTTACATTTTGTCTTCTTAATACTTGTACTTAATACTGTCAAAACCACTAAAAGGGCCAGTTATCTATAGACTGTAATTTCAGTTTTCACTATGATAACACTAAATTACAACTGAACTATTTAATAAACTTAATAACTAAATCATAAACTAGGAAAAACCATACAAAAAAGCAAGAAAAACAATGAAATAACCGCAGTAATATCACAAAAATAACTAATTACTATTTAAATAGCATTACAGTAAGCAGAAAAATGGAAACAATATGGCGCAGGCAATAGAAAACAAGACGTCCGTTGACCACACTGTATCTAGTCACTGTACCAGGGAGTAAAGGGTATGGAATATATTTAAGGAGAAAATTTTTGAAATATTGATGTCTGAAAACGTGATTTTAAGCCTTTTTTAATGAAATTGAAGTAATTCACTTCATCCCTTATCCCCCATATAGATTTTCAATAATATATATTTTTAATTAATATACTCATACAGTAGAGTCCCGCTAATCCGAACTAATTTTGACCGAACACTGTTCGGTTTAGCGGGAATTTGGAATAGGCGGATTTAATAAATAATATCAATGTATTGACATGTTAATGGGTAAATATTGTGTGGGGACATCTGCTAATGTCAGCTCTATACAGCGTTGATCGGCTTATGAACAGGTTCAGTGAAAGTCGGAAAGGAAATGCATTTCCTTCGAAGACTCATAGCGCCGAGACATTACCTACCATTCTCCCTCCCGCGTTTCAAACATATTTATGAATCACTGCACTGAGCACTAGTCTACATTCGATTCCATGTTCACCGTGCAGTACAGGTCTTACGGGAGAATAGATATGCTATACCGGCCATTACTGAGAACATGACGTTTATTGTCATACGGGTTGCGTCAACTGTACGAACGTTGCATGGGAATTGATGTTTTTTAGTTGGCTACGTGTTTGATGTTTGTCATATGGATAACATGGCTTATGGGTGCTCTGTACTGCACGGTGAACGTGGAATCGAGTGTAGTCGTATCTAGTTCAGTGTTAACTCTAAGGACTTTGATAAACTGTGTGCGGTTATTGCAAATTTATTGTAAATCTTTGTTCCGTGAGTGTTGAGTTACTTTACCGAGTCACTGTGAATTTTTATTTATGTTCGTAGTCCTTGACGTCAACTGTTAAACATTAAACATTTCAAGTAATTAAGTCAATCTTTGTGTACTTTAACAAACACTTGAAAACTCTATTTAACTATTTTGTATAACAATAAACTGTCAGGGAGATATTGGTGGATACCAATATCCCAAAGACTTAAATATTAAAATAAAAAAATCAGTAAATCTTGTAAAATTAAAAAATAAAACAAATTATAGAAAGATTCCAATATTAAAAGCAAGTTAGTTAAGAATCTTTGCTCTGGACAGTTAACAGATTAAAACTGATACTATCAACACACGAGTAAACTATTAGGTTACGTACCCAGACATTTTAATCAAGTCAGCTGCATGAGAACAACTTGCTCTGAAACAAGTAATATGACCCATATTACATTTCACATAGCTTTTGCAAACAGCATCGGAATGGTCTGTCAAGAATAATTCACAATAGACAAATATTTAAAAAAAAATGAAAGGCCAATAGGGAGATGGGTGTTAAAATCTTTAGCCAATGACAAACGGTTTTTCGAATGGACGCGGAGATAGGAGTGGGATGAGAATGTGAAAATCAAGGTCTTCCTCAAGAAACCGGTAGAGGATTTGGACCTAAACGCTCATCACATAACTAATTACATTTTACCTTAAAATACTAAAATTTAACAATCATCATCATTTAACAATACAAGAAAAGACAATCATCAAGTTGAACTCATCAAGTGAAAATCATCAATCAAGTTATAATCAGCCATCAATTTATCAGTGGATAAATAGTGTTAAGTGAATGTGCAAATATAAATAAATAATGTCAATAAAGTGTTAAATAAAATAATTAGCCTAATAAAATATATAATCAAAAAGAAAGAAATTATTGTAAAACATTAAGACACATGCAGCTTTCATAAATTTAAGGTCTTTGTTTTCTTGGTATAGGATTGATTTGGCAGACTGCAGTGTGTTGGCTATCCAAAGTAAGTAGATATTATAAAGGTATATTATTTTTAATAACACTTTCAGTGCTACGTCATATATTAGGGTCTTCTTACGAATGACTAGCAAGATGGCGGTTCTTCTTAAGAATGTCTAGCAAGGTGGCGCCCAATTCAAACAATCGTAAGTTGCTTTGTAGTCTTTCTTCACCATTTTCCTAGGCTACTGCAGCTGGACTCGTAGAAGGGTTCCTACCAACTCAGGTAAAACAAATTGGTCAAGACAACGACTATACTCCCTCTTTTCCAGTGTAAAGTGAATGGAACAGGTGCGGTTAAAACTGCGCCCAGTCACAGGGAAGGACTTGTTTTGCGGTTTTAACCGCACTCAGCACTGAAAGTGTTAAAAAAGTTTAAAATAATATTAATAATACCTGACTTCTTAAAAAAAAGTATTATTAAAATGAGATTTATGTTTATAAAATCTATGTATTATTGAATTAAGACACATTCGGAAAACATTTGTTGTGCAATATCAATTTCTATGTGTTATTAAAATATGTATTATGTATATATATTTAATGTTTATGCTTGTTGCACGCATACTATATTGCAATTTTACTCTAGCACCTAAAATAAAGCAACTTCAAATAAGCGATTGTCACTCCTTAAAACACAAGAGCATTTGTTTTAGAATAACTTTGAACATTGAGTTAACTTTAACTTGATTAATTGTTTTATAAATTGTGATGATTAATTCAGAGGATGTACAAATGGTTTTTGTAAAATAATGCAACCAGAAAAACAGTGCCAGGATAGTTGCAACTTAGCTGGGATCATTACAGGGGTCTAAGTGATTTTGAACTATTTTCAGAGTAGATGTTGGTATACAGCATAAGCGTTGCGCCGGTGGGGCACGTGCCCCCCCAACATTGTATATAAAATTAGTTTATGTTTGTGGCGAACACACAAAAAATTAATTTGTACTATTTTGTAAAATTCTTCTTCTTTTTATAAGTCATTATTATGTCAAGAATGTTTAACTTATGTTGTTTATTTAACTTATTAAGGTTAACGTTAAAATTATTTTCCAATTTAATCGTTACATTTACTTATTATGAGATATAATTTGGCTATACGAATGGACTAAATGAAGTAGAGTCTTCGTCATTTTGTTCTTTAACTCGTTGAAGTTTGGTAATCCTGTGCGAGTCCTCCCGGGCTCCCCCACCGTTTCACTGTGCAGATTGTAAACTAGTTTTCAAAAAACTAAATGCCCTAGTTCGAAGGTTTTCAAAACAAATTGAAAGAAGGCTTATGCTCAATTAATGTAAACATCAAGATTTTTTTATAAAATATAAGAATTGTAGCAACAATGTTTAATTATGAAACTTAATTTGGCTTCAATTTTATTCTTAGTTGTAAAAATTAAAGATTACAACAAATTTGTATACTTACGGATTTTACGTACAACCAATGATAATTGTTTAGTTATTACTTTCCCCGAAGGATATGGATTGTGTAATTTCAGAATAAAAGGTGCTTTGATTTTTTATAGAAAAAACCCATACCAACGAGTTTGAAATCATGCGGTGATTTTATGTGTGTGTGTTTTCCTGTATACACGATATAAACACTCACAGACATCGTAGAAAACTTCTGGTGGTACCAAAATCTTCGTAATTTTATTGCGGAGAGTTGAAAAGCTTTTCAGCTTTCTAGTGTGAGTCGTAGCGCGTTGGGGGTCACATTTTTGAGTCAAAATTTTGAAAATATTAGGTCAACATTTTGAAAATTCTGTGTGGGGAAAACGTTTTACGTACGGGAAAACCGATTTTGACAGTTAAAAAGTCGTAGCGGGTCGGGGTCACGTTTTTGGATCCAAATTTTGAAAATACAGTGTGGGGTAACGTTTTATATGTTTTTGGGTACAGGAAACCTGATTTTGACAGTTAAATAGTCGTAGCGCGTCGGGAACGCGTTTTTGGATCAAAAATTTGAAAATACAGCGTGGGGTAACGTTTTATATGTTTTTGGGTACTTAATAACCGATTTTGACAGTTAAAAAGTCGTAGAGCGTCGGAATCACTGACATTTTTAACTAAATGTAACAAATAAAAAGTAATTTTTAACTTTAATTTTTTTTCAATTCGTGTGTTCTGTCCGGACGAGCCGAAGTCTCGAAAAAGTGTTCCATCTTTTCACTAATTTTCATATGCAAATTATACATATACATAATATTGATTTTAACCGATGCTCCCATAAATTCAATTAGTATTTTTGAATAGTAAAATAATTTTATTTCAATTGAACGGTTTATTAAAATTTACTCATTTGAAATATTTTGAATCAAGAAAACTGCAAGGAAGTGAGCCTTGGACTGTCTCAATTATAATTTTAAATGCATTGTTCGTAAGGGAAAACATACAGAACACAGATTTTCTGGGTTGTACTAACAGTGTACATAGCCACGAACCTTGTTCCAACCTAAGTAGGCATACATTTCTACACATTACTGAAAATACTTGCAAAATTGATCAGAACAGAGATTGTCCGCTCCCGATCCCGTGACTGACAATATCACTTGAGACGATGTTACATGCATAAAAAAAACTTGAGCAACGCTAAAAGAAGAAACCTTCCTCTTCTTCTTAAATGTGCTGCAGAGACCTAACCTAACCTATTCAATTATTTATTTAATTATTTTAAAGATCATATTGCTTTAATCTAATGATTTTTAATGATGAGTAGAACTATCATAAGTTGAAATTTTGTTTTGCTATTGTACCGTCGGGCCAGCTTTCCTCAGCCCTGGTGCTAACCATCGAACTAGTTTAACCCCATAATATTGACCGTCGGACCAGTTTATCCATTCCCGATATTCCTTCAACAGTCAATGAAGGAATTGGAACAGTCAATTGGTTCAAAATTTAAATTGTAATGTTAAACGCTGTTTTCCACAATCAACAACCGAATTTGTTTTATCCTGGGGGTGTTCCCTATTTTCTCTCCCCCAAACAAACTTTTGGATCACCCGTTGACCAGTTGTGCCCCCCAAAACAATAGTCCACGCGAACCCTATGGTATACAGTATATATGGTGAATGTAAATGCTCAGTTATAGTTGTATCTAGTTAACAAAAAGGTTAGTACAGATGTATTTTCATCAATGTCTTTTTTGGTATTGTGTTTCCTAACAGTTGCTGGGTGCCTTTGCCGGTAGAGCTTACCAGGTCGGATAGGAAATATAATAATATAAATGTTTAGGTTTACTACAAGAAAACAGTTATTTAAAATATTTAAATTAGCTAATGAACCGCATTTCTAATTCAGTTTCAGGTAAGCAAAGTTTAGAGATGGTTTATAAAAATCATTTACTTCAAATATTTAGGTTATAAGCTGCCTTTTGAATTCAGTTCAAGGTAAGCGAAGTTTAGATTCGGTTTATGAAAAGATTTACTTTAAATATTTAATTTAGTTTAAGAACCATCTATAGAATTCAGTTCAAGGTAAGCAAGGTTTAGAGTCGGTTTATGAAAAAAGATTTATTGAAAATACTTAATTAAGCTTACGAACAGTCTTTCAAATGCAATTAAAAGTAAGCAAAATTTAAAGTCAGCTTATGAGAAACAATAATTTACTTATTTAAAATATTGAATTTAATAAGTTTTATAACGTTTCAAATTACATTTAATGAAATATTAATAGCCGATGTAAATTATCTCAACACTAGGCTAAAGTTCAATGAGCTAAAATGTAGACAAAACATGTAACCATATCTAGAACAGCTGATAAACCAGCCAAGTAAGGTATAAGCGTAGAAGCAGAAATAAACCTTTTCAAATAATAAAATGAACCATGTCATATTAAAGCCACGTTCCCACGAGACGTGGGTCGAAGGCGTGAACCACACATTCGTGGAATACGCTCTGTGGGAACGACGCTTAGTGAGTTTGCCTCTGATGTCACCAGGAGTGAGGAGAGTTCGGATCAAACTGGTTTAATTTTCAGTCGTGAACAGTGCTCAACAGCTTGCATTTTTTCATTCCTGCCTGGCGTTTTGTTTGTTCCTAGCGGTTTTTTGTTTAGTGTTTCAGTGTGCTATGTCGGAGCCATCGGGAACATGTGTAATTAAATTGCAAGACAATGACACTGTGAAGTTCCTGGAGTTGTACGCTGCAGAACGGTCACTGTACGATGCAAACTGCAAAGAATACAGAGATCGTGATTTGAAGGAAGGCAGCAGCTAACAGGATAAGTGAAGCGATTGCTATTCCCGGATTTGGGCCAAAAGAAGTTTGTGTGAAATTTAAAAACTTACGAAGTTCTTATTGTCAGGAGCTAAAGAAAATAGCCGATTCAGAAAGGTCAGGCTCTGGCACGGACAGTGTTTACGTCCCCAAAGTCATTTGGTTTCATACTATGAATTCTTTCATTCGACCCTTTGTACAGCAACGGCCAAAGAAATCAAATTTGGTAAGTACAACAATTATAAATAATTAAATCTTAAAAATACTATTAACTATTCTTTTTTAATACCGGTACTTCATTCATGGATTTATGCATTTTATCAAAAAAGAAATTTAATATTATATATCGTCTGTTGACCTGGAACCTGTGAGGTGGAATGATCTACTGAAGTTTGATCTGAACAAAAATAAATTGAAGAAAGCTTAGTAATTTAATTTTGTGCATAGAAATATGAATAACTTTGAGATACTTGAAATACAGTTGGTAAAAAACGAGTAAAATATTATTACTATTATTTTATAAATACAAAAACTGCTCATTGATCCGCATGCCAGAACTAGAGTTAAAAATTGCTATGCAAGTTTTTTAGTGCAGCTAAAAGCTGATTGTTTTTTGTCATAAAAAGCCTTTTTTATGATTGACTTGTTTGATCAGGTGATGACATAACTATTTGAAAAACTACAATGGCTATAAGACGTGTACTTATAAATGAATTAATTTCGCCTTTGCACAACTTTATGTGTATATGAATAAAGTACAAGAAAGTTTAAAAAATAGATTTTATTAAAAACATGGATTTATACAGGCTCTTTAAAAAATTTACTTTCTGTTGAACAATTTTTATTTTAAGATCACATAGATACATAATATGAAGAATTCATGTAGACACGAATAACTGAAAATGAATATGAAATGTTCGTTTAAGGTGGTGAGGGCGGTTTTAGGTTTCAGTGAAATTTCATCCATTTTTGTACCAAAATTGTTTTGTATTGACCTACCTTTACTTAATCAAGTAAAAATATTTTTCTTTTATTTGGAGCCTTCACTGAGTAATTGGGGGTGTTCAAGTGCCATTTTAGTCATTTTTTTAATCAAGCTAATTTAAAAACGATTAACTGGGTAAATAGCAAATTTTGGATTTAAATCTACAAAATATGCCTTGAGGGACTGACATATTTTTTATTCACTTCAGCCTAAAACCGTCCGCATCACCTTAATGTTCGTTTATAAGATCTATACTACTCGTAGTTTAATAACCTATCTTGCCAGGGCCTATAACATATCTAACTGAAGTAATCATGGTACTTGTCCCTTATCTGTTGAGCCTGTCGTTGTGGGTTCCTGCAGACATCTCGTGGAAGATCCCTAAATCCAAGAGAGGAATTATTGCGCCAAGATCCGTGAAAAGTTCGATGATTCTCATCCTCGTAGTCAATTAAACCTGTAGAGATGTATATGGGGTTCGTTCTCCTTGACCAATTGTGCAACGAACAACAGGCGAGTACTACTTTGTCCACCGTCTCAAGTTTTAAAGGTATTGGTTTTTCAAAAATTTACTCCTAAATTTACTCACCAGTATACCAAAAGTATTCTCTACCACTCTTCTTGCCCTGGATAGTCGATAGTTGTAAGTTCTTTCCTCTCGGGACATGTTACGCCGACTGTAGGGTTTCATCAAATAGGTTTTTAAAGGAAATGCATCATCTCGGGGAAATTTAAGTTATTCGTTTCCAAAGCAGTGTGCAATGATCTACTTTGAAATATTCCACCATCAGATCCTCTCTCTTTTGCACCAACGTCAACATACAGAAAACAATAATCAGAGTCAGCTACGGCCAGTAGTACGGTACTGAAACTTTTTTTGTAGTTAAAGAAATCTGATCCACTGCCAGGAGGGGGCGTATGACGATATGCTTTCCATCGATACTTCCTACACAACCTGGGAAATTCCAGCGTTCTCTGAACCCATACTCAACGTTTTTCCAGTCATCTTCGGTATCTGGGACCTGAAATAAACCATTATTTTTAAATCTAAACGTGTTTGTTGCAGGTAACAGGAACGAACACAAGTTGTTCGGTCTCGTCTGAAGAGGCAACTCAACCTGAAAATGTTGTGGACAATCCTAACGAAATAATTTAAGTTAATAATCAGCCCAATAGTCCAATAGAAGAGATGGTCTATACACCCAAGACTACTAATAAACGTAAATCTCCATATGAAACATCTACGTTGAAATCAAAAATTAAAAAATCCAACGACCCTCAAGTTGATTACATGTACGGTGCCATTAACACATTGGATGAAATTTCAAGTCGTGCAGCTCACCTTCCAAAGGAAGATAGCTACGATTACTTTGGGAAGTACATTGCATCTATGCTACGCAGCATTGGACATCCAACCGCAATGAGACTGCAACACCAAATGACTCGTCTGTTAACTGAAACAATGTGCTCACCACCAGCAGCACTGCCACCACAATCTCCATGGGGTCCATCAGCATCTAACGACTCCATACCATCATACCAAACCCATTCAGAAAGTGTTGCTACTATTTTCTCCGACGAGTTCTCTGACGAAGATTCAAGTTTATTGTTAAAAACAGTATGCAATTTTTAAAGTGAAATTGATTTGATTAACAAAAGTTATTGCTGTATCACAGAATTTACTTTATTCCAATAAATTACGTAATTTTAAATTCTTATAATCTTTCTCTTTCTTTTTTCTTGTTATAGCCACGCACATCATCTTTTTGTTTTATAAGATTGTCATCAAAACAGATTAAAACGTATGTTGAAAAAATATTTAAGCTTTTTATTACTTACCTTTATAAAACCTCTAAGTGCCTCGATGATAGCTTCACAAGTTTCTGGTATAAATTTGCTGATTGTATTTTTTTGAACACGAAATAATATTCCAAGCTTTTGAAGGAGTCTCCAGTTGCTAAATATCGTAAAGTAACTTGTAGCTTTGTATTTGCACTAATGGCTTGTCTCATATTGGTATCCGACTTTGTAATATTTTGTGAAACATGTTCCAAAAGGTAATCGAACTGATCTCCTGACATTCTTAGCATATTTTTAAAATCCTCTGGGTGACTGCACCTTAGTTCACTGTCAATCAATCGATGCACCTCTGCATCCCTTTCAAGTATCCACTTACCCAAAATGCCTTTTCTTCTGTTTTCTAATCGGTTCACGTGACTGTCTCAACTTGTCGACTAAAATACGACTAAAAACTGAACTTATAACTGCACAACTCTCAACAATAAACTCTGCCATCGTTGGTTTTCTGAGGTAAACTAAATCCAAAATATAGACTATGAAGCGTGAGTCGTGTGAACAGTCCTCGCCTTACGACTGGTGGTAATCCCATCCCCACTACAGGCGTGGCTCACGAAAGCGTGTTGACAAGCGTGCCACGCATTAGTATTCACTTCCCGTGGGAACGCTGCTTAAGATTAAAATATCGAAGCAACTAAATCAATGTAAAATGTATCACTGAACTTAGGCCTAACTAAACTGCATTATCACGTTAAATCCTATACAGTAGAGCGTCAAAAATCCGAACTAATTGGGACCGAGGGGGGTTCGGATTATCAATTTGTTCGGATTTTTGAAAACAACCAAGAAAATGCCATGTAGGCCTATGCCCTTTAATCGATTAAAGTGGTTAAACAATACAAGCAGTAATGTAATTACAATACAGTATGTTAGATTACTTACATATTATAATTTAGAAGAACCTGCACGTACTCAGTAGGGCCAACATGATTACACTTGTAACTCTCAATTACAGTACAGTACATAATTAAAAGTTCACTTGTACCTTATAGTTAACACAAACGAAAAATAAAAAAAATACTGTATAGTACACTACTGTAAGTACAACACACTGTTACAATGATTACACAACGAGAAATTAATGAACTTTCTGTATGTTTACTGCTAGCGCTAAAGCAGCTTATTAGCGTGACAGTGAAAATACTGACAGAAAGTCTGTTGTGAGGGCGTGTGAGAGCAGGTATTTAAGAAGTGTTTAAAAAGACACAATAATGTCAAACTGCGATGAAAATTTTTGTGAAATTTTTAACAACGCAATAATTCGAATTTGTGAAAACGAAATGTTTGCAGGGGCTACCTCAGAATGCGTTCGGATTTTTGACGTTTCGGATTATTGACGTTCGGATTATCGACGCTCTACTGTATTTAGAAAAAACGAAATCTAACCAAAGCAGACTTATCCAAATTAACTATTTAACTTTTAGCATAACCACTACACAAAGCATCAATCAAATGCATGATTCACATATTTATTTAATCATTCTTTAGTTAACTATCCAAGCTCTGATAGAAACATTTTACAATTATAAACTAATGCATTAGATATACGATAACAGTACATCAGCCATATTGTCAAAGTGCAACAGAAGTCAAAAGACATAGGAAAATTCGAAGTCTGTACAACTTATAATAATAAACCAAAATGTAATTATATCTCTAAGGCCAGATTATAATGTAATGTAGTAAAGTCAAATTATAAGGAAATTCTAAATTATGAATCCAAAATGTTAACCGATAGTTAGAGAATTAAGTATATATTAAATCAAACTTGATATATGTAAATGCAAATACGTTTGTTCCCATCACCCACGTTGTTGTTGTACTATTTCGTTATACACGGTATAGTTAATAATAAGTTAAAAATAATAATATTGGTGTATGCAAATCAAATAATATCACCAATAATTATAATCTAAATATAAATAAAGTGTTACTTTGACTGAGTACAACGTTCTGGGAAGCCATTATAAGTTACCATAGTAACGAGAATCTAAGAAGTCACGTGGGAGGCTAAAACCAATCCCAAAGCAAGACGATGTAAATTTCCCATGATTCAAGCGGCGGTTGTTTTTCAACCAAAAAGGACGCAAACAAAGAGTTGAGGACGGCCTACAAGAACATTAAGAAGCTAACGCGTCCCTGCGTTTATAAAAGTGACGCTAATTAAAAAAAGTGTTTTAAACTAGCTATCCAGTAGTAAATTCAGTGATTTTAAAAAGCAGAAATTGGTATCTTCTGCTATAAACAATATTGTAATAAAGTGAACTTTCTAAAAACTATAAGAAACTTAAAAAGACCATTTCTTTTCAATTCAAATAGACACACTTTAAAACTTTCAATATCCATAATAAATTCATAAATGCGATTATGATTAGTTTGTTCATGACAAGCCGAGTGCCTGCCCTGAGATATTAATGATATATTAATAAGAAAACATTTAAAATCTTAATCATTTTAAATAGCCTATAAACTTTAAATATCAATATCAAATCTTGTGTGCTACATAATCTGAGCTAGACCGAGGTACATTTAATAATTTTTTTTAGTGAAAGAGAATCAAAGACTAATAACATTACTCAATTGAGTCTTCATACAATTATTCTGTAACTATTCAATCCATTTATGTGTTAATAAATTTTATTTGTGTCATTATAAATCTATTTAAATTCATTGATTTATTTATATAGCAAGTAGAGTATGAAATATATGAGATTACCTTTGAATTTAATTAATTACATCAAAATATAATTAATAAAGTCGAATGGACAAAAAGACATTTATACTGAAATAGCAGAAAATATACAGCCGTACCATATTTTGCCATGGCTTAGTTTGAATATTGGTAAATCCAAAACTAAATATATGTATCTTGGGCAATGAAAGTCTTTACTTCAGTGTCTGTTATGTTTCAGAATTCTATATAACTTGCCTATTACTAACCTAACTTACCTGGACTTGGTAAACAATGAGGTTTCTGAGAGATTTCCATTAGAGAAAACGGAATTCTTTACTAAACAACAGACGATTAAACAAAGTGGAAAGTAAGTTAAGCTTTACACTTAATTGTTTTATTAAAATGAGCTCAATCCTTTTTAATTTCTCACTATACTATAGTATAGAGAAAGTATAGTGATCGCAAAAAAAAAAAATCAATGTTGAGATTTTTGTGGAAATATCTGTTTACGGACCCCCTGAGTAAAAAAAAAGTGGTTTTTGCAAAATGTCTGTCTGTATGTATACAAAGCTAGAGCGAAAACTATTCGATCAATTTCAAACAAATTTGCACCAGACATGCCAAGTAGGCTTGTATAGATGCACGAAAAACGGTATTGAAAATTTTTGAAAAACAACCACCTTTTTGGCAAAAAAACCCCCCAAAAAATCTGTTATTATTTTTTTATAAAAAACGGATCTAACGATTTTGATAAAATTTAGCTTATTTGTAGCCTTTAATATGCGAAAAACCGCATCTTTCTAGAATATTCTAATTTAGCTAATAATAATAATAATAATAACTGATTTTTGTGCATCTATGCAGATTTAATTGATGTGTTTGGTGCAAATTTGTTCGAAATCGATCGAATAGTTTTTTCTAGATAATAATAATAATATTTATTAGTTAATCTCCTACTTTAATAAATCATCTCTCCTACTGTGAATCTGTTTGATAATTTAAATATTCTAAAATAACCCTCTTCTTTGTAAATAGGATTATTCTAATAAAAATAGTTTCTTCTAATTACTATATTGAATCAAACACTCAAATAGGTTAACAAATATAATATGATTTGATTTATTAATTAAATTGAAAACAAAAAATTTTAATACAAAATTATAATAGATTAGGCTACTTCTTGAAGTATTGTCTATTAATTTTAATTGAGTTATTTTGAGGGTTACGTAGGAAATATGCCATCAGCATTACCTCAGTTATCTTCAAAAGTTCAATTAGATTTATTTAACTTTGAAGTTAAAATAAGTCTATTATTTTATTGGCTGCACTCGAACTGCCACAAATTTTGGGTTCATCTGAAACGCACGAACTGCCACAATCATTAGAGGGGATTAGAAAGGGTCATTTCGCAAGATAAGAAACACACGAACTGCCCCAATGGTTCGGTCAGGTAGCGGCTACAAGTGAGGGAAAAACGGGAATTATACTCCCGCGGTTATCCCTCGATGATATTCCTGCACATTACTTATATTTCAAACATAAGTCAGGGAAAAACGGCTAAGGCTGTGAGTAATAACCATTGTTTTCAATCGGCCTCAAGAAGTCAAAGAAGTGATAGCTCAGCATCGAGACAAAAAAATATTGCAACAAGAGCGTTTTATTTCCAATCAATATTGCATTTAATAGTTTCTAGTATCAAGAATCCTTTAAAAATAACTGTTATTAACATAGCACGAAGTTAATAAACCTAACCTAACCTAACCTAACATAGAACAATTATAAACATACTGTTTAACAAATCTAAACCCATCAATAGTCAAACACTCCTGACCCCTTTCACTCAACACCACACTAAATTCCGGAAGAGACATCTTCCCACTGTTAGGTGTGTAACAAGACTGTTTAATGCCTTCGAAAATACCAGAAAAGAAGACAAGTATGTGGGTGGGGGGATGGGGGTAACCGAGGGAGTATAATTCCCGTTTTTCCCTCACTTGGAGCCGCTACCTGACCGAACCCTTGTGGCAGTTCATGTGTTTCTTATCTTGCGAGTTGACCCTTTCTAATCCCCTCTAATGACTGTGGCAGTTCGTGCGTTTCAGATGGACCCAAAATTTGTGGCAATTCGTGTGTCCCCATTTTATTGATCTCGGGTTAGTTACAGGCTTGGGTTTGAATAAGCTTTTATAGCAACGCATTGATATGAAAAATTAATTTAATTATTAATATAGCATCATTTTTAATGTTAGCATGATTAATGAAAGTTTGTCTTTAAAGTTCAGAGTTTTTAATATAACATATTTAACAAATAAAAAATTGTCACTGCATGATATGTCATGTATTATAACAGATTATACCACGTCTGTTTTTGCACTGTTAGCAGTGATTCTACTACTTTAAAAACTGTTTCCAACTTTCGAAATTCACAGAAACGTTGTTTTACATGTTCTTACTTAAAGGCTTTGGTTTGTACTGCCTCTTCTAGTTGAAATTTAGCGCGTCCCTTTTGTGGTTTGTTTTTTATTTTTCCGTAGTCATCGATCAATGTGTAAACCGCTTTTCAAATCTTTTTTAGTACTCTTAGTAGTCCAACGTATATCGTAAATAGCTTAGCTGTTTCTCTGTATCCTAAGCTTGATTGAGGGAAAGATTTCACTAATACCAATTCATTTTCCTCCAATGTTGTGAGTTTGTGCATCTTGTTATATTTTTCTTAACCCTTAAGAAGGCGCGCGGGGGCCTAAACGACCCCAGCCGTAGGGAATTTTGTTTTACCCTAACTAGCAGGTTGGCTAGACTGACGTCCCATAGCACACCTGTCGGCAGTACGATGACGCATCGCCGGCGATTACTAGTGTTCCGCTTGCGTGCTTCCAATTCGCATTGTTTTACGTAAATCAAAGCTGTGCATCATGGGGTCGTGTTGTACCCCACGCGCCTTCATCCGTTACCCATTGTGTTTGTATGGACTGGGGTCGTCTATACCCCTGTACGCTCTCTTGCGTTACTTTTTTCAGTACTTTTATTGCAGAGTGTTATTATAGTGAGCCTAAATAGTTAATTATACAGTGAGTGTAAATAGTTATACAGTGAGTGTAAATAGTTAGTTATATAGTGAGTTTAAATAGTTAGTTATATAATGACTGTAAATAGTTAGTTATAAATAACCTTTCAGTGTAAGTATATAAGAAGATGGATCCGGAAGAACGTGATGCAAGAATAAGAAAGTATTTGCTGCAGGAGGAAGAAAATGAGGACTTGTTTGATAACCTGACAACCGATTCTGAATCTGATGATGGTGAGATAGATCACATTAGCATATCAGAACACAACACAGATTCTGAAGCGGATGTCAGCTCGGAGGCGGATGACACCGACGCCGACCCAGATTACTCTCCGAGCATAGATGGTGATATGATTTCCCAAACCCCAGATTACGTAATTCCAGCTATGCCCGAAATGAATCCCAATAATGTAGATCAAACTATTGAAGAGGTCGTGAAAGGTGCTGGTTGATCCCTAAAAGATTTTGTGGGCAAAGATAAAGTAACTCTGTAGAAAAGGGAGCCAATTGTTCCGGCTAATGCTCGAAAAATGCGTTTGCTGGGCCCGAAAAATGCAGGCAAGAATGTAAAAACTCATGGTTGACGATGAAATTTTAGATATTATAGTAACAAATGTAAAAATGTGTTTATTGAATCAAAAGCACAAAATATGTCAAGATCTAGAGATGGAAAGCCTACTGACAAATTACAAATAAAATCAATTTTAGGTCTGTTGCTATTAGCAGGTGTTATCAGATCTGGCCATCAAAACCTTAGTGACTTATGGGCAAAGGATGGATTAGGGATTGTCTTCTACTGCACAATGACTTTGAGGTGTTTCAAGTTTTTACTTCAGTGTATAAGATTTGACAACATACACGACCGTGCTACGAGACGTTCTTTGTACAAACTAGCTCCATTCAGAGAAGTGTTTGACATTTTCAACAAGAACTGTGGTGAAAATTATACTCCATGTGCATTTACGACTATTGACAAACAGTTGGTACCTTTTAGGGGAAGATGTTCCTTCAGGCACTTTATTAAAAGCAAACTTGCGAAATATGGATTGAAGGTCTTTACTCTTACGGATGCAAAAATGTTCTACGTTCTAAAAATGGAAATTTATGTGGGTAGTCAACCAGTGAACAGTCCATTTGTACAATCCAACAAGCCAATTGATGTTGTTCTTCGGCTTACATCAATTATAGAAAACTCTGGCCGTAATATAACGGCAGACAACTGGTTTTCCAGTATACCATTATACTAGCTGAGGTGCTAGTTGCAAGAAAAGTCACATACAGTAGAGCGTCGATAATCCGAACGTCAATAATCCGAAACGTCAAAAATCCGAACGCGTTCTCAGGCAGCCCCTGCAAAAATTTCGTTTTCGTTTTCACAAATTTCAATTATTGCGTCGTTAAAAATTTAACAAAAATCTTCTTCGCAATTTGACATTTTTAACTCTTTTTATCTTTTTTATAAACACTTCTTAATACCTGCTCTCACACGCCCTCACAGAAGGACTATCTGTCAGTATTTTCATTCATAAGCTACTTTAGCGCTAGCAGTAAACAAACAGCGTAAACATACAGGAAGTACATTCATTTCTCTTTGTGTAATCATTATAACAGTGTGTCGTACATACAGTAGTGTACTATTCAGTATTTTTATTTTTCGTCTGTGTTAACTATAATGTACAAGTGAACTTTTAATTATGTACTGTACTGTAATTGAGAGTTACAAATATAATCATGTTGGCCCTACTGTGTACGTGCAGGATCTTCTAAACCATAACATGTAAGTATTCTTACATACTGTATTGTAATTACATTACTGTTTGTACTGTTAGCCTAAATGGCATTTTCTTAGTTATTTTCAAAAATCCGAACAAATTGATAATCCGAACCCCTCTTGGTCCCAATTAGTTCGGATTTTCGACGCTCTACTGTATGTGGAAACGCTTCGAAAGGATAAAAGAGAGCTGCCACCAGAATTTGTCACTAAAAAACGAGACCCCAATGGCCCAATTCAAGTATTTTTGCCTTTCGTAAGGAGATAACTTTAGTCTCTTACGCACCAAAGAAGAACCGAAGTTTTGTTGTGATGTCAACTATGCACTTTGTGCGGCTATTGACCAAAGTACGGGAGATCAAAAGAAACCGGAAATGATAACGTTTTACAACTCCACGAAATCTGGCGTGGACGTTATTGACGAGAAATGCGGCACTTACTCAACTTCCAGGAGGAGTCTCAGATGGCCTCTCGTTTTGTTTTACCGTCTGCTTGACATAGCTGGCATCAATGCTCAAGTTTTACATCTGAGCAATTCCAACAGTGGTCGTCCTATGCCCAAAAAGATGTTTTTGAAGGACCTTGGAATGGAGCTGGTGAAGCCTCAAGTGGCAAAAAGATCGACCATCGAATGTCTTCCAAAACCTCTACGGAGAAGGTGACAAAAAGAGTAAAAGAAGCTACGGACGCAGGACCACCAGCAAAAATACCTGTGGGACCACGACTTCGGTGTGTGAAATGACCCCGTAAAAAAGACAAAAACAACCCAGGTGTGACGGCTGCAAAAAGCTAATGTGTTTGTCTCACTTGATATCTCTCTGCGATGAATGCCAAGGCAAAAATCAAAACTCTGATTCTGAGTAATCTCAAGTGACTGAAACTGTTTCTTTACATAAATTTCATTACTTTGGTTGATTTTGTTTATACAATAGTGCAATGAAGGTAACAAGTTCAATAAAAAGTGTGTATTTCTAAGATGTGTGTTTTCTTTCTGCTACACCCTACAACTGCAAAGTGATTTTTTTTGGTAAGCTAAAATTTTACTTACATATTTTTTATAAGTTTCAGATATATAGTAGTAGCCTTTACTGTATGAAAACATTTTATTAAAATCAAAATAACAAATTTAAAATAACGTTTTCCACCTAACTTCAGTTGGGGTCGTTTGGGCCCCCAAGCGCCCCCTTACGTTACAAAACCAAGCGCGCCTCCTTAAGGGTTAAGTTGACTATTTGGTCCTTCTTTATCTGTTTCAGCTTGTCATTGTTCTCAATGGTCTCTTGTATTTCTGATTTGATGTTATTTGTTCTTATGTTTTCTTATTCTGTACATTCTTCATTGTCGTCGTTGTAAGTTATTAATCTGCATTCCATTGATTTATTTGTTTCTTTTCCAAACTTCATTCGTAATATATCATTATTTGAATTCTTCATTATTAATGTATTATCGTCGAAGTTTATAACCGCTTTCAAAATTCTAATCATATCCATCCCTAATAAGCAGTCTTTGATCAGATAAGGCACTATGATGCACTGGATATCAAATTCAATTTATCTAACTTCTGCTTTTAATAAAATGATAAATGAAATACGTTTCGACTTGCTGTTTAGTGCCATAGTAATAACTGGGAGTGTTCGTATTGACCTAGTCTACTTTTGTTTTTCTGAAACCAGTCGTCTGATATGCAGGTGACTGAACTTCCTGTATCGATAAGCGTGTTGGTTGCTATTCCATTCAATTTCATCTCTATCTCTGGACATCTGCAATTGGTTAGAGGTCCTTCAGTTTCGTTCTCGTCTTCTTGGAGTAGAAATTCTCTACCGTAGTAGAGGTTGAATATGCTATGTTCTTCCTGGTTGATTGTTGGCATTGTTCCGAAATTTATGTTGGTTAAGTGCACTGGAAGTTATGAAGTTCTCTTGTTGTTCTCTTTGTCAACTTCACCTGTACAGCCAATTGTTTTTTGATTTAAATCCTCTAAACCAGTGCTTTGGAGTTTAACCCTGTCTGAGTCGAGTTATCCTCCTCCACCTATTCTGGTTTGGTGGTCGTCGCTGGTTTTGTTATTGTTGTCAGCATCTGACAAACTTTCTGTTGTTCTTGCATCGGATACCTTGTTTGTCCTCTGTCTTGAGAGTTGTTCGTGTATCCCTGTCGTTGCTGGTATGGTGGTGTAGGTCTGAAGTTGGTGTGATCGGACCTGGTTGTCTATCGTAACTGTATCTAGGGTTATAATCGTTTCTGTATCCCTGATTAGTTTGGTGTTGCTGTCTCTGTTCGTTATAATAATTTGGTTTAGAGTTTTGGTAATCAAGTCTATTATCTTGTTGTTGTCTGTATGGATGGTCTCGGTTGTTTTTATTCTGGAACAAAGTAAGGATAGTGTTGGTCGTTTCTGTTTGCTGGTTTATTGTGCTGTTGGTTGTTGAGCAGTGGTCTAGGTGTGGACGGTGATACATTTCCTCGGTCCTGTGTGTTTCTTCGACGTATCTCAGCGTTTGCCTCCTTGGTGTCCTCTTGTTGTAAAAGATCCGCAAAATCTTTTATGTTGGCAATATTTTGGACTCGCTATGCGTCTTGTATGCGTTGGTCAAAATGCTCCACCATTGTCGCGATGATATCCTCTTCAGGTGGTTGAGGAATCATGGATTTCATTGTCAGCACCCTATCAATAAAATACTCACTCCTGGTAAGTTTACCTCCCATACTCCCATACTCCAACTTCTGTCAAGTACCCTTCTGGATGTCTCTATTCCAAAACTTATCCAAAAATTTAGTACTAAATTATGTAAAATTGGTAATGTCATATTTAATGAGTTGCCACCAGCGTGAGGCACTGCCCTTGAGACTGTTTTCAATAACATCAAATAAACATTCTTGGTCGTCACACTTCTGTCCTATTTTTCTTAGCGTTAGCCGTTCGTAATATCTTTGTAGGCGGTATAGGTATTCGTTAGGGTTTCTCTGCCTACCATTGTATTTGGGTAATGTAGGTTGGATGGTATTTAGGCTATCTGCATTATTGCCTCCACATGTGACATTAATTTGTGGTGTTGTAATGGTGTCGAGAGCTGTTTTAGGAAGGTCTGCAATTAAATTATGTACTTCTTGCATGACCTGTGTAGATTGTTCATGTAATGTTTTCTTTATATTGGTTTCTTGATTTAGAAGTGTGTCCTTCAAAGTTTGTTCAGTTACTGTATGGTTTACTTTAAGTTCCAAATCATTAAATCTATTGTTATTTTTATTACTGCTTCCTCTACTAAAATTAATTGTTCTGCAAATTTATTTTCGACCTGGTAAATTTGTATAGCAATACAATCCTTTAACCCTTCGATTTCGCTTTACATCGGTTTGAAGTTTGAGGTAAAATTGTTTTCTTACTGTTGAAATTTGAAATTTGCTGTTAATTTTGTTTCTAAATTTAGTTGATTTTAATTTAATTTTTCTTCTAACAAGTTTTGATTTGAATTTAATTTAGCTTCTAAATTGTTTTGTAATTTTATTCCAATTGGCTTTGTTTCATATTAATCTGTAAATTGTTAATTAATAGAGTCATTTGTTCTAATAATATGGGTGTAGTAGTTGATTTGGTGGTTTCCATGGTGGTATTTAAATTTTCAATGGTTGGTTCGTCGGTTGAACTTTCAATAATGTTTGGAGTTGTAGTGCTGGTTGAAGTGGATGGTCTAAGGTTCTTAATCACCTTCCTTGGCTTTCTCAGATTGTGAAATTGCTGGTCTTAAATTGTACTTTGGTGTTTCTTCGTCTGCAGGATTCATAGTTTACTTATTTTAGTAGAAACTATGGTATTTATTATATTAGTTTATGTATTAACTTAAGTGTTCGAAATGGTTTTGATTAAGCTATACATCAAATTAAATTCTTAAAATTAAATTAGCATCTCTTAACCTAATACATAATAAAAAAAAAAAATTAATATGTGTGAAATT
>JAGFPH010003961.1:33001-45067 GCA_018207615.1 Philaenus spumarius | reverse complement strand
AAAAAAACAACAAAATCAGCAATTGTATTTTAAGGGTAAACCTACTTTTATTTAGAATAGGAACAGCTACAGCTGTTTAGACTATTTTAAATCTATCAGCTGACTGCGTGTATCCACAACAATGAACATATTATTTGGTAATAAACATTGGCATTTGTTATTAAGATGCATTGTAAAGTGTCTTATGTACCATGCCGTTTTCAACTGAGCAAAAAGTGAAATGTTGTTCCTGGGCTATTGCCTTTGAAAATGGTTATGAAGCAATAAGGTGTTTTAGGGAAAGGTACCCAGGTGTAGTTCCACCGTCAAGGAAATCTATTCGTAAGTGGAAGACTATCCTACTAGAAACGGGGTCAATACAAAAAAGATACCATAGATCCTCCAACATAGAAAATGAAGAAATCGTATGTGCTGCTTTCATGGAATCTCTAAATACGCCTAATTCAGTAAGAAAAGTGGAATCTGCCACAGGGATTCCGAAGTCATCTGTCCAAAGGTATGCCAAGAAGAACAAAATCAAACATTATAAAACTCATTTAGTTCACGGACTGCTTGAAGATGATCCTGACAGACGATTGGAATTTTGTTCGAAAATAATTGAAAAGACTGATGTAGATAGCAAATGGCATGAAGGATGGAGCAAATTTTCCAACAGGATGGAGCTCCTCCGCATTATGCTAATGTGGCCAAAGCAGTTTTGGACCAAAATCTTCCTAACCGTTGAATAGGTCGTGGCAGCAGCTTCATGGACTGGCCCCCAAGGTCTCCATACTTGACTGTTTGTGACTTTTTTCTGTGGGGCTTTTTGAAGGAGAAGGTTTATTGTCATAACATTGCGACAGACGATGAACTAATAAGGTTGATCGAAGAGGAACTGTTGTTGATACCTCGAGAGTTGTTCAGCAAAGCGTATGACTGTTTTCTATTTCGTTGTCATCAGTGCATTGCGATCGATGGACATCAGTTTGAATAAGGTTTATGAATCAAATAGATTTAATTTATTTATGAGTTACTTATATCTTTAATTCCCTAACGTTGTTTAGTGCTTAGTAACATCGTTAAAATTCAATAATTATGTTGTAACACTTAAGCAAATAAAACTATTTTAACGAAAAGGTACTATTTCTTTGATATCCCGCCATTTTGTCCTAATGTGTCAGAATTAACTGATACTCAGGTGTATTTCTTTTACATATGTGTATGTTAGGACTGTTGAGTTTCAGGTTTGTAGAGTGTTCGGTGCATCTAATATATTCATTCAGAAATAGGGACCTCTTCGTGGGACACTCGGTATGTATGTTACTTTTATCTCGGGTTAAAGGGTTTTGACCTATTAAATATGCAATCAGAATATAGATCTCTTACAACTAATACAATGAAATACTTAAGATGACTAAATGTTATAAAGTCATAAATGTTCAAGTTCGCCAAATAATTTATATTTTAATATTAACGATAGTTTTATCTGTTTAATTTTGGTCACTGAATTTGATAGTTACTGTTTTTTATAAGTAGAAATACAAATTTGGTTTGATCCTTCACAGAAGTTCAAATTTGGTTTTTTTACTTTACCAGTTTGCTCAATTATACATTTTAGAATTCTTTATTTTCCTGATGCTAACTATTTATACTTTCTTCTTTTATCTATTTGTAATACATATACTTATTTTTTTTACTTGGAATTATTTATGAGCCTTTTAAAATATGTCTGAACTGTACAATGGCTATATGGAAAGTAAATTTTGGCTTGGGTTTTTTCCAAAGGACCCGGTCTACAATGAACACTGCCCCTCCAAGTACCGTTGACATTCGTTTTCCTTACTTTGTCTTAAACTGGCCAATGTTTTAAAATATTTTTACAAAATTGTTTTTTCTTTTTTGTGTTTTGTTATAGATATACTTGCTTTTATAATGTTTATATTCATATCCAACCTTTTTTTACTTTAAATTGTCCGAAATATTTAAATATTATTTACTTTTATACGTTCATATAAATGTACACTTAGTCATGACGTATCAAAACAACTGTTCACATCTTTCGATTTGATTTGACCGCTATCTTGTTGCCGTGACAAATATAGACATTATTTCCACTCTTACTAACCTTGAAGCTTAATACACAATTCCTCATATATTTCTATTATTTGTAATATACCTAGACAGCCTAACTGAATGGTGTCTATTTTAGAAGTGAGGGATGCAAAGTTGACAACTCCTCAAAAACGCAGTGTATATCACGGTTTCCACGTTGTCGATGCGTTACCAATGTCACGCTTTTAACGGCCCGTATAACTTGGGAATTTAAAGCCTGGTTTTCAGTGTTATCAACGCCGCGCTATCAACGCCGCGCTATCAGCGCTCGTATACCGTCAACTCATGAACCAGACCGCCGGGACTCAAACGTCATTGTTAAAAAATCATGATTGCGTAGGGCAGGGATCATATTTATTTCAAAAAGAACGATTATTTTTTCGTGATCACATCACGAATTTAATCATAAATTTAATTTTTAATTGAACATTGACTACATATTCAACTATCGATTAGTTTAAAATAAAATCCACATTACTAAAAAGACCTTCTGGGGGGGGAGACAGGTCGCCTTCGTCCCCCCCCCCTCATCGGTGCGCCACTGATGAAAGTAAATAGTTCAAACAAGTATATATCAGCTGTTGAGTTAATGAATATATTGATACATTTGTGAACACTGCAACTCTTTAAATAATCATTATTTTGCTTCTGCCTGTTAACATTAATCAGAAACCGTTAAGTCCTACCTCCAGCATAGATTAGTAGGCACTGAAAGGAAATACTGTGAAATAGCAATTATTACACTTGTTCTCAGATAAGAATTACTAACTATAGTTTTATTTCAGGCTCCAGTTGCAATGAAATCACTGATCACAGCTGTTTGGTTGCTTACTGTGTCTTTTGGAAACTTAATTGTTGTTGTTATTTCAGAAGCAAGATTCTTTCAAAGTCTGGTAAGAAACAATTTCTGAATAACTAGGGATGTTTGAGATTTTGTAAATATATTTTCTAAGATTCCCTCTGACGGTGAATGACTGTCCAGAAATAGAGTTTGAATATTTCTTCCCGACTTTGTCAAATTTCGCAAGTTGAATTTTCTTGTTGAACAAAGGATGTTTACTTATATATTACAAATAACCATTATTAAATTTGTACGTAACATATAAGTTTTTTGTGTTATACTAATTTTCCCACACTATAATCTCACATAACATGTGAATGTGAATTTTAGAAAAGTAAACAGCAGTTAATATTTACAAATTTACAATAGTTATAATTACCTTCTGTTTTTTTTTTATTTTTTGGCGATGCTGTCGAACAATTTTATTAATTATATTCTTGTAGTTCTCCGTTTTTCTACATGACGCATAGAATGTAATTTTGTGCTACAATAATCTTTATTGCTATGTTTTGTATTATATACGAATTTCCTGGTTTGTAACTTCGATTTATAAATAAAAAGAGGTACAATGAAATGCTTTAATCACTTAATAATACAAATTGAGTACATATGAGTATTTAATTATTTCGGGGTTCAATGTTTATAAGTTATGCCGGCTTGCTAACGGTTATAAACTAGTTGTAACACAATTCTTTGTAAAGTCAATACATAACAAATTAACAAAATTCTTAATTACTAACAACAATTATTTCTTTACTTAGGCCTAATGAATGGTGATTGATTCGTATGGGATGATTGATGGATGATTACAATTTTGAACTTACGCTAAAATGTTCTACTTAAAATAAGATAGTCCTTTGATCAATTTTTAGACTGAGGAAATTAATGATGTTATTTGGTGGGTAAGTTTGAAGAAGTATAAAGTTCATAATAGAAGGTCTGCAGATCTGATGTGTTGTAATGAATAATTCTAGTTGACTCACCCAAATGGTTTGGTGGATATTATAATTTGATTTTTTTTTTTTGTAATACATACTATACTTGATATTATTTATTAACTTTGCCGGTGTAACATATTATTTCTTCTTGCTTCACAATCTAGCAGATTTATGTGATATATTTTACATTGTCTGCCATAAAATAAATAACGAACTGTTCTCAAACAAAGCTAGTAACCAATTCTTCACAATTAACTACCTTTTTCTTCCTCTTTACTCCAACTATGCTTCCTCTTCTTCCTCCTCAACGTTATTATTTCTTCTTTCCTTTTACATTATGTTGGCCTACACTTAAGCCCATATGGTTTTTACAAACATGATGAGATCTTATGAGTATATGAGTATAATGGGCTATGTGTTTCTTTTTTATGATTATGAGTATCAGGGACTGATGACTAATGAGATGATCCCTAATATGATGTACGAACTGCTTATGAATAAACACGAATTTTTGGTATCTTTACAGTGCTAAGCAAAGGTTTAGTAAATTTATTAGTTCGTCGATCGACTCGTTTTTTAACTTCTTGCTTAGTCGTAAATTGTTCTCCAGTAATGACACTGTTTCACTGACTGGGATGTTGGTGTACAGGTTCACAATGTCAAACATCCGGTTCAATGTTCATAATGTTTCTCGGTCTGGGATAGCAACGTTGTATATTTTATTAATGAGGTCCAGATTATTACTAATGGTAAATGTATTTACGAATGTAACATATTTAATTTACTACACATCCAACAACAAATTTTACTTTCAAAGACAAGAACTAGCTATGGGTTCACCGTTGTCTGGCATTATGACTGAAATATTTCTAAATCATATTGAAACCACATACATCATGACAAAGCAACAAACATTACAACAACAGTTATTAATGTATTAAGAGCGTAAAGTACGTCTTTATCGTTTGAGAGGAAAAAGTTACCACACAACGCGTAGCGGAGCGCGGTAATTTCTCTAAAGCGATAAAAACACTTTACGCTCGAATTACATATAAAATTTTTCCTACACAGAGCGTATTTTCCTACTTGGTTTTTTGTCCAAAATAGATGAGTAACACATTCTCTAATATTTTGTGCTATCGTTTTTCACTGCAAAACTTGATACATTTTTCATATTTTTTTCATACAGCGCTCTTGATTTTCGTGGTAACAATTCTAGTGTTATTTCCTTTGTGATGTTCCTAATATTTGGAGGAGTTAGCTCCATACCAATTTCATCAAATTCTTCTGCCATTATTTATTCAACTACAGTGAACAAAATTACTCACAAAGTTACTGTGGTTAGTCTAACAGTTTTTAGTCAACATATGACACAACAACAATCAATATGAATCAGCTGTTTACTTTATGGTCATTTTACAATGTGTTTTTAAATCGTAAAATAGCGCTTTACGCTCAGTTGTAGGAAAAATAATCTATTATTTTAGGTATGTGGATGACGTTATATGCTTATTCAACGCAATCGACACCAGACCAGCATATTACTGAACTTTCTTTAAAATCCATCCTAACCTACAGTTTACCAGCGAAATAGAATGTGAACAAAGTTTAAATTTCTTAGACCTTTCCATCACAAAGTTAGAATGGAACCACATATTTTAAAATTTATAGAAAACCTACACAAACGAAGCACTCCATTCACGTTTAATCCAAACAACCAATTTCTCACAAATTAACGGCTTACAACAACATTGAGTATTCCCATGAGTCCAGAAGATTTTAAACAAGAAGTTCACACAATAAAATCCATGGCTGTTTCTAAAGGTTACAACGCTTCAATTATCGACAAAAAAACAAACTATAAAAAGAAAATCCAAAAAAAGCCAATCAACCCAAACCCAAATATATTGCCACAGACTATGACAAAACCTTTGAGCACTCAGCACATAACATATTCAGTAAGCAAGGCTACCACCTAGCTTACAGAACTTCTCACAGCTTAGAAAAAATGTTGAAACCAAAAAAAGGAAGAGACCCCGACCAATTCAACAGCAGTGGTCGATTAACATGTGATGATTGTAAAAAAACATATATAGGGCAAACCAGACTAGCTTTCAAAACCCGCTTCAAGGAGCACATTCCCTCTTCCAAATTAAATTTTACCAATAAAACGATTCCAAATTCGCAGAACATCTAATTGATACCAACCACAACATATATATAGGCATTGGCAAAAATCTAAAAATTCTACATCTCTGCAAAAAAGTTCATTTAATGAATGCAATAGAGGAGTTCCATATACACAAACTACAAAAATCTAATCTCAACTATCTACTTAACAATAAGTTACAATTTAATTCTCACACCATCTTTGATTTAATTAATCACATAGATACCAACCTAGCACCACAATGTACAGACTAAGAATTAAAAAATAGTTTTTTAAAAAAACCTCTCTCAATACCAGAAACCCTTATCTAGTGACCAGATAATTAACCAGTTGACGATCGAGCTTCATCAAGAATTTTTAAATGTAATTATTTTAAATGTGTCCTAGTTTGTGTTGTGTTTAAGTATTTGTGGGATCGCTATTATGTATATTTGATAATGATGATAAATAATCTAAACGTGTCATGTAGAAAAAAGAAGAAACTACAAGTTTATAATTAATAGGATTGTTCAACAGCATCGCAAAAAAAAGAAGGTAATTATAGCTATTCTAATTATTAACGATTCAGTAAGGCTACGGGCATAAATATGTTACAAATTTACTATTAACTTCAACTTTCTTAATATAAACATCACTTTTGGAATTTCTTACAAAATAATTCAAAAATTTGTTTCATTTAACCTGAGGTAAAGGTAAATTGCTAAAATTTTTACATCACCAAAGTTGTGATGGTATCTTATGCTGAATGTCAGATTTTGAGTATTTTCTTGATTCAGGCAAAGAGAATTATTTAACAGTTACATCAACCGCTGAATTGTCAAAAGTTAAGATATTATTCACTAATAGAAAGTTTACTGTTTACTAAAATTGCCAGATCATCTGCAATCCACCTTATGTACAAGAGCAAGGTGAGCTCCCTCTGAGACTTCCACTTAACAATTTCCTTTAACCGTTTCTCAAAGGACCTATCAGCAAAAATATAGATTGTAGCCTGGAATATAAATTGATAATTGGATAAGACTCTGTGTGTAAGCTACTGTAAATAAGAAATCATTCAAAATATATTAACTGATAAATGATTTATTATTTTGCGTCAAAACTATAACATCTGACTGTTGTATCTTGGGCACGACCTCGCAGAAAGTTAATTATAGATTGTCTTGGTAGTTGTTTAGTGCTGTCACCTTTTGTTGTATTGTATTGATAATTTGTTGTCATTACATGAACTTTAATATTGTGTATGCATTTTTCAAACTCTTTTGTGAAATTTAGTATCAGTGATAACCAACCATGAATGCTTATCATGTGCAAAAATCTAAAATTTAATATAAACTGAAAATTTGAAATATTGTAAATACCAGAACTGTAGGAGAGTTATGAAAGTGTCTTTCCCAGTGTGTATCAAAACTGCAGGTCAGGAAGAACAGGTTTTACTCCAACCAACTTGACATTCGGTAAAGAACTCTATGCTTCTGTAGAGGGATTCACGATTTTTATACAAGTTAAAAGCTGCCCGTTAAAAAATCAAACCATTATAATTTGACATAAATAATGAAAAGCAACCAAGGTTGTGATGCAGCAAGTTTAGATGTTAGTAACCTGACATCTTATAATACTGCATGACTATCTGAAGAAGATTTCTACGGTGTTATGCATCACAAAACCAAGCGCCATTTCGTAAAAATCAGTATTATGCCGCATTCTGTTAGAGAATGGTATAAACTACATACTAAAAATCTCTGTTGTGCTAGTAATTTTTGCCTAGTAATATTTAAAAGGACTAAGTACCATTTTACTTATATTAGTTTTTCTATTCTGCATCACAAACCTAAAAGCCACAAAAGAATGTTTTATTTTGTATCAGTAGACCAAGTGACTTGTATTGGTCTTTGGTTTTGTGATACAAAACTGGAAATGTGGCAGCACTGAATAGCAGTCCAGACTTCATACTAATATAAATTAATTAATGTTTGTTTCTTTGGATCTTTGTTTTATTTTCTCAGTCCTCTATAGACTCAAAAACTATTTCACTAAAATTTCACAGTTTATCCATAATAGGTCTATCATTGCCAGGAGTGTTTAAACGTGACAATTATACTACAGTCAAAGGGGTTGAAATGGAATTTCTACCGCAATACAACAAATATAAATTAAACTAACATCCTACAAGTTAAAAAGCTAAAATTTATGTAATATTATTTTTAAGTGATATAAAAACCATTTGAAATTTGATAACTTAAGTAAAAGGGATGAAATGGAATAACTACCCTTAAAATTCAAAAATAATCAATACATTTACTTTTTCTATATTCTCAAAAACTACTCAACAAATTTCACTAAAACTTATCAATTTACACATAATAGTACCAGGATTGTTTAGAGAATATGGTCACTACAATCAAAGAGATTAAAATGGGGTATCAACCACTAAACAATAAAAATAAATTGCACTAACTTCCTACAAACTATAAACCTAAATTTGTGTAATATTATTCTTAAGTGACATAAAAACCATTTTCAATTCGATTGCTTAAGTCAAAGTAATGAAATGGAATAAGTACCCTTAAAATTAAATCAAGCAATAACAAAGCATTGCCGGGTCCACTAGTTATGAATAAAAAAGGTAAAAAGAAAATAACAAACATAATATCGTGTTTTATATTTACATTAAATAAAATCTGACTAATAGAATAGTATTATAAAAGACTTTTTATGAACAAACTTTTCTCACCTAAGCTTGGCAAAGTCTTTTAAAATTGAATCGGCATCAAATCTTAAAAGAAAATAACAAACATATGTATTGTATTTTACATTAAATGAAAAATGTACTAACTTAATAGAATAACAAATACTGTATCATAACAGACTTCTTATGAACAAACTTTTAAAACATACTTTTTTGCCTTAATCCTGGCAAAGTTTTTTAAAATTGAATCAGTATCAATAGTGTTTAAAATTTGGTTTTCAATTGCCATTCCACATAGTCGATCCTGAGAAAGGGATGTAATTTTTTATTATCTTCAGTTTGGAAAAACTCCTTTCTCCGTTGGCCACTGGTATCGGGAGGGAAAGCAGAATTCTTAATGCAACATACACTTTGGGAAAGATATCAATTACATGGTTTGTTGTAATATAAGACCTTGTTTCAAGGCAGCTATCTTTGGACATCATTGGAGCTAAAATGTTGATTTCCCCCAGCAGTTTATCTCCATTGACATCACCCTTGCCATTAGCCCTCGAAACTAATTGTAGGTTTTTTCACTTTTCAAGCCAAAGTCGTTGTTTTGGCAGGGATTTTATGAATGTTATAATTGACTGTCTTTTGCTTTGCATGTTGAGTAATAATAATAAAATATCGAGATATAATGCTTATTATTTTTACATATTCAGGGGCGCCAAATTTTATATTTCAGTTTTCAGCGCCGCAAAACCAAAATATGATTTTTAACGAAAAATGAAAAAAGACGCCGGCGAGGCGCCCCATGCGGCCGCATGTGTTGCATATGCTTCACGTTGTCTCTGAGTATACAGCCTCTATAGGTAATGCTATAAAGCAGGATTTTTTACCGATAAACTATGAAAAATCTGTTTTAAAAAGGTCTATAGTATACTGATGCTTTATTGCAAGTGCTGCGCTGCTTTATGCATCACTAGACTAAAAGACTAAAGTGTGTTGGGCTTGTGGTGGAAAACAAAAAAGTTCACAAAACCAAAAAAGCATCGGTAGACTAAAAGCCATTTTATTTGTTTTTAGAGTAATTTCTTAAACTAGTAAAATGAGATGTTGAAAAAGTTAGGTATAACATATTTCACTAACTGAAAAAATATTAAGTGATTTTTGCTATATGTGTATTTTCAATTAAGTAAACACTTTAAAGTCAATTATCTCAGAATAACTTTTCTGCGCTTGGCCTAGTGATGCGTAACACCGTCCAATTGTTAATCTGAAAGGGAGTGGTGTAACATTTTGTCAGAGAGTTCACCAAATCAATATTGAAATGCAGAGATAGGCCATCACTGTAGCACAATGTACTGCTAAGTGCGTTGGGAGGTTTAAGAAATGCAAATTTTCCAACATAAGTGAAATTTATCCCTAAGTCCCCTTTGGGATTAGATTGACTTCCAAATTTCAGGAATACAAATTATCTGAAGGACACAGCGATAACAAGTACCATAAAGTATCCCATATGAGTTCCAAGCAGGATTTTGCTAAAAACACTTGTAGAAACCGTTGTAAAATAATTTGGAATTTAAAAAAAATTATTAGAATTTTTAAAGAATAATTTAATTAAACAGTGACTAAGTGAAATATTAAAATTAATTTTGTGTGATGTACAAAACTGAATTACAGTTGATATTATTATGATATGAAACATTTAAAGTTGCATGTGTTAGGGGTAGAAATTAACTACCCTTATTGTCCCGGGTTCAAACAATACTTTATTATGTTAAATAAGGGACAGATCAATAACAACAATGCATCGGTGTTTCAGTGGTAATACTTATTTTAACATTGCTTTATTCGCAAGCCCTTGCAATTATACAGGTACATTTGATTTGATACATTAGCCTATTCTTATGATCTACATACATTTCCTTTACTAGATACTACTTTCGTATGACAGACTGAAACAAGAACTCGGTAAACAAAGCTACTGAATTTACTTTAATTAAACTTTCCCGTTAAACATTTGACTCCAAACTCAATGTGATATCGATAGACTAAGTACTCTGTCTACTCACTTAAATCTCGTTTTACTGCAGAACCGGTTTCGTCCTTCAATCTCCTGTAGACTTCTCGTAGTGATGACTTGTCTCTTGCTGTCCAGCTTCCAACCCTTAGCTTCTCAATCACAATACTTGGCCAAGTCTCGGCCAAACGTCCCTAGCTAACTGGCCTAGCTACCAGCCCAACACCTTAACAGACTGGCCTAGCTACCGGCCCAACACCTTAACAGACTGACCCCGAATCTAGATTAGGGTTATGCTTATATAACCCATCTAACTTACGTGTTGACAAACTACACTGAAGTGGCTGGCTATGCAGCGTTTTGATGACGATGCACAGCTGCAAGAAGAGGTAACCAAGTGGTTGAAGGCGCAGGCGACCGAATTCTACGACGAAGGAATTTCCAAGCTCGTCCATCGCTACGATAAGTGCCTTAATTTGAATGGTGACTATGTAGAAAAGTAGTATTTAAGTGTGGCTTTCATCTGTATATAATAAAAACAATTTCCAATACTTTGTTTATTTTTAATTCCAAAACGTAATCTACTTTCTGGATAGCCCTCGTATATATATTTATATATTCGATTTCAAAAGAACTAACCTCAATGAATTAATGTACTAAAATAAGTAATACCTATGTCCTGATCACTTAAAGTGTAATCCAAATTAATATAATCATTTAACCATATGAAATTCTTTTAGGTTACAGTAACTCGAAGATGTAAGCCTAAATTGCTATGAAAATAGAAAACGATGTATTTTGATAACACAAGACACTCACATATCGAAGTTGGATACAATAAGCCATATTATAGGGGATAAACATTAAACTTTTATTAAAAGTCAATTTTAAATCATACCTAACATTTGAAAACAAACATCGTTACACTGTTTTGTTTACAATAATAAAAACACGTGAATGACTGCATACGAGTCGGCCATTTTGATAAATTCGTTGCTAGGCAACCGTTACTAAGAGACAAAGATGACGTCATAGTCATTGCAAGGTCTTATCTGATAAACAAGCGGAGGAGAAATAGTTCCGTGGAAATATTCAAAACATAATTATAACTTTGTAAAGTAAGTTAAGATATTATGTAAAATAAATTAAGTAAACAATTTTAATATGTAAGAGAGAAGCAATATATTGTAGAATAATAAATTAACCAATGTGTAAAAAGGTACAGTCAAGTAACGCGGATTAAAATTGTGATAGTCTCAACCCCAAAACCGTGTAAAAAGGACGAATCAGAAAGTTCAATCCATACGCGCCTAGAAGACAAACTTTAAAACCGAC
>JAGFPH010003961.1:22761-32991 GCA_018207615.1 Philaenus spumarius | reverse complement strand
TTTAATAAATTCATAATAATAAAAGAAATAGTGTTGTAGTTTTGTAAGGGAAATTAGATAATAAATCCTAAATATTTTTCTACACCACCGATCGAAATGCAATTTTCGGCATTTTGTTCGGAGAAGTCTCAGGAAAAAGTCTACATATTAATACCTTGTCGGCAGTCAAAAAGTGCATTTTGGGCATGCATAAAGTGCATCATTTCCTATAATTTATAAAAATTGTTTGAATTCATGAAAACTTATCAAAATTTGTATACAGGGGTTTTAGGGGTCGCAGATTCCGAATCTGCCCTTGAAAATATTTTCTGCCAACATGGGGGCAGGGGGCCTTCGGCAAAAAATCAAAGGGCTCAGTAAATCACTCGAAAATGTACACTCGAGTTATTGGGGTCGGTAATTCCGAATTTGCCCTTCAAAAATATGTCCGATCACCCTGGGACCCCCCATGGCACTTCAGTGTCTTTACGTACGGAACCCATTCCCTCACTATTCTAGTCGGAGAAAATGATGTATAATATGGACAACTAAGAAGATAAAAAAAAATAGTTTTTAGCCAATAACTCGATTATCTTTAGTGTTACAGAAATAATATAAAAAACATTATGTTTGTCATTAAAAAAGGAATTTTTTTGTTTCCATAACTTTTTTTAAATTGAACTGTTTTTGATATATTTTATATTAAACGGCCGCAATTTTGAAAATATATGAAAAAATTTTGGTTTTTTGTACATGGGTAAAAGATGTCATACCGAATATGTATCGGCATCCAAAATTAGCATTCAATGTAGTTCCTACATCCAAAGATATTAAGTTTTTTTGTAACAAAAAAACAAAATGGTGGATAGCTGGGAATCAAACCATTTCCAAACCTTTGTTTATATGAACTTTGTTTTATTTTCACTAGTAGAACACGTCCTAAAAGTTTATCCATTTCTTCCAGAATCACTGTGAATAAGTAAAACATTCTATCAAAATATCGGATATGCTAAAATATCCCACTCACATTTGCAAGCATATATAGGGGTTTGCATGCCAAGCACTCATGGGTCTCAACTAGTTAAAAATAAGTAGCATTACTAGTATTTAAAATAACTACATACATTTTATAAACCTTACATAGCCTAAATGTAATATTTTAATTCCTTCTTTTACAGGCTAATGAATTTCTGTTGTTTGCTGCACTTATGATTATAGACATGGGAATATTTATAGTTATTGCTGTTCGTTATAAGTATTATGTTCCCGAAAATACAGAATCTATAGTAAACTAACTGAAAAAGAAGTGAGATCAAACACCAGTTGATATAAATACATTTAAAGTAGCTGTGATTTTATAATCATTAAGTTGTACTTGTAAAATTAATACAAAATCATGATGTTGAATTTTCCAGTTTGAATCTATAATCAAAGGCAAATAAAGAGAATTTTTATGTAGTACAATGTTATATGATACAATTACAAGAAATTGATTTGTTAACTGATTCAGGGATTGAACGAAATAGTGTAGCTTTGTATAGCTTTTAAATATAAAATATACCTTTTGCCGTAAGTCAGGGCACGCACTGCTGGCTAAGTTAAAATACCTCAACAGTCGGAAGACCAGCTAGACAAAACAAACATATTACCTTAAGATTGTATTTAAATAGTAGTAGAGTCAAGACTCTAAATGAGTCACTAAGGTTAGTGCTGAAACCTAGCAAGTAACTCTTTAACTAATGGGACACCTGTGTTTCCTACCGTTTATTATAGTTGTAATAAGGTACTCCCGAATATGCTGGTAGTACAATTTGTACAGCTTCCCATCCAAAGACTCTCCAATTAATGATTCAACATTTGTTTTATAAACCACTAGGGGAGACCCCTGCGTGCTCCGCACGCCAACCCCCGTGGAACTTTTTAAAAACATATATTATGTTTTATTTGTAATAAAAGTGTAGGATTAATAATAACCTCAAAACTAAGATAGTAAATAATGTTAAATGTTCAAATCAAATTATTTCGTATAATTTATAACAGTAGTTATAATTATTTAATAATTGTTTCATATTTTGAAATCAGCTGTTAATATTGGTTACTCACTATCATTACCGTATATATGAATTAAATTATAATTTGTCTTATTTATTTTTAATAAGGATGTAACATATTTTTTTCTTATTTTAAAATTCCAGAACACAAATTTTTATTGGTTTGTGTGTGTTAAATCACGTGTTGGATCAGTCTAGGCCTAACTTAAAATATTAATATTTTGTACTAAGCTGAACATCTGAATCAACAGTTGTATCTTTTACAGTATTTTATTCAATTGTAAATTCTTTCAATGTATGTATTGGTTCTTCATCAGTTTAGGCCTAACATAAAATTATGTTTAATTTATTTTACCTTTCTTAACGGCAACATAGGCTACACACATAATTAATGTTTTTCTGTGCACAGTAGGGGAGACCGGGGCAAGTTTTCGCGCTTTTTTTTATTTATGTTTTATATTTTTTACTAAGTTAGCTACGTTTGTAAAAATTTACTACAATAACCACTGAAACCTGCACTACAACGTGGCATGACTAATATAGATTACTTAAGCAATGATTTTGAGGAAAAAGTAGTCAAGCGTCATTTGGTCACGTGCGAAAATGTGCCCCGTAACCGGGACAAGTTTTCGCACACCATAATGTTAGGCAGGGGCAAATTTTCGCAAGTACTTAAATCATTAAAATCTGGATAATTAAACAAAAAACAGTTCAAGGAAAATTATTTATTAATTGTAGATACATTTAAATATAATACATTTAACAAAATTTGTTATCATCATCATCACTATCGCAATTTATACACACAAAAAACAAAGGGTCTCCCTTAATGCACGCCTCGTGAGCCCATCTCTTACAACAAGTACACTTAACCCATGTCTCTCTTGGTTTTGACTTGCTGTATAATTCCAAGCAGTAAATGCAAACGCAGTCATCTTCTTCATCACTCGATTCTATGCTGACGTTCACTTTCTTTGGCTTAGTAGACATTATATTAGCTGATTTTCCTGATTTTCTTCCAAATAAACTCTTGTTAACACATTTCTTAACTTTTATTTTGCTGTCATTTAGTTTTCCTTCCTCTGCTTGGCTTTTTCTTGTTCTTCCTTCAGTTGGTCTTTAATGGGCGTATCTGTCAAAATGGCATTTAACATTATTCACCATCTTATCTTTGGGGTTATTATTAATCATACACCTCTATTATAAAGAAATCATAACATTATTGTGTGTATAGAAAGTTCTAACGGGGTTAGCGTGCGGAGCACGCAAGAGTTTCCCCTAGTATATTATATAACAGCCAATAATATTAGTAATACAGTATCAACGAACAAGCCACTCAAAGTGTGAAAATGTGCCCCGTCGCCATGTTTTTACTTTAACCTAAGATAAGATGTTGAAAAAGAACTGTTTTGAACAAACTATAACATCAATCAGAGCAGGTGAATGTCTTTGTTCGATATCATATGAATAAAAAACTAAACTTAAGGCGTGTAAGTTTGTTTTGAGTTAAAGTAAGGTCATGCAAATTTACTCAACTGAACAAAAACAATATAAATTGATTTTACACAGCGAAGGGAGTAGCCATCAAACTAAAACTCTCATAGTTGCTGCCTAGGAGCGTTGTCTTCAAACTAGTTTGGTTGGTGGTGCGCTCTAGCAGTCTGCTAACAAATTAAGGCCGAATCGAAAACCTGCCCCGGTCTCCCCTACATTTTGAATGATATAAGTTTCATTTTTCAATTGTCGTTTTTTAGTTTTTCATAATGTTGCTTATTTTATTACAGCTGTTAGACGTTAAGGGTTTAAGGTCCAACTTGATCCTGTGAATTTGTTCCGACTACATTTACAAATATTTAAATGAAAAATGTCTTTATCAATATGAATTCTAGCCTTTGTTATTTAGAAATAGTGTAGCTTTTTATTAGTAAAACTATTTTTTCAATCGGTTCAGTAGTTCCAGAGATTACCCCCTACATACAAACAAACAAATTTTACCTCTTTATAGGAAACAGCTGACTACTGTTATTATTACAGTCAATAAACATATGTAATGGCACTTACATTTTTGTTAAATATTGAGTATATTTTTTGATGTTTTTATGTTCATTAGATGCTGTAGCTTTTTCAAAAAGTATATAAAAACACTCGTGGATTCAAATTCAAGGTTGTGTAAAAATTTCAAAGCATTTGGTGAAGAAATTTTGGAGATTATCGATTTTGAACAAACGCATATGTACATTTTATTTATATAGATGTGCTATTTTGTTGCACTCCTCTTTAGTTGATGGAAATTAAAAAATATATAAAACTTGGGGAGACACCTGCGTGCTTCGCACGTCAACCCTCTTTTGGAGGCAATGTTGCTTCGCTCACTTGAATTTCTCAGTCTTTGGAACTTTTTAGGTGCTGCACCAACAAACCCAATGCTGCAATGTGCTGTGCCCATTTGCCGCTGCAAATATTTACCTATCCTTTGTAGTTTTAATTATGTTTCTTTTAATCTGTATAAGAAATAAAAGTAATAAGAAAATAATTCATTTACTATTCAAGATTCAGTTACAGTTACAGTTCAAAGATTCTCTTCCCAATTCTGTAGTGCCATCATCTACGTCAGGAAGACCCATATCTACCAAAGAACTGCCATGATTTCTAAGAATTCTGTCAATGTGTATTATATCAAGATAATCTTCACAGAGGGTGGTTTTGTAACGTTCCCATAAAGTAACAGCATATGCTCCGTTACTTATCAGTATGTAAAAGAGTTTTCTTAAGCTTGATCCAGTCATGAAAATTGCAGCATCTTTTAAAACATCAAAGTATTCATTTTCATCACTTAAAAGCCCTATAAATCGTGTGGCTTCCTGAAATGTTGAATGAATTGCCCCCTCAACTGTTCTCAAATCTTCGTATGAAAAACATGGAATTCGCTGAAGAAGTATTCTTAAGTAGTAAAGTTCCTCTAGAAGAGGAGAAATCCAGTAGATTCTGGCTATTACTTGACCTCTTTTTCTTTCTGTTAGATAGTATTTACCAATTTTCGCAATAGAGTTTGTTTTAGCTTTAGTTTCTAAGATACAGTTTTCGAAAAACTGGCAATAGGTTAGGTTGTTGAATTCTCTAGTTTGTGGCCTTCCAATGAATAGCACCAGTTTGGATACTGAATTATCAAGTTCATTTTGTTCATCACCAGGTTGGAACACAACTTGATCTTTATTGGGTAGATGGACTGGCAACTGTATCACTGTGGGGTACCGTCCGGTGATGTCATATTCTAAAATTCGCCAAATAGCATCAGAAGCCCCAATGTAGCGCCTTGTTACATAGTTTTCAACTTCATCTGTTTCTTGTTGCCGTTCAGACACAACGCTTACTCGAACGGCATCAGGACCTTTATGTATGTACTTAAATAAATATTTCACAATTTTACGTGTTGAAGCTATTTCCAAATTAGTGTGGCATTGGAGCTGCAAAGTTAAAGCCGGATTGTAGGGAACAATATCACAATCATTTACTGTATAAAGTTTGTTTGAACGTTTTATGGTTGCTGTATTATTTCTTGAACGTTTGTAATGTACAAAACCTTTGTCATCAACGTGAGTTTCTTCTGTTTCAGGTTTAGGATAGTTTTTAGTGCACACTCTTTATTTAACAGGGTCAAAGCAAGGAAGGTTTTTACGACTTAGACATGCAGGACCATGAACCATGTGGTTCAACACTATTTCTCTCAGCATTATTTCATTTTCTGAAGGTATTGTCGCCCTGAGGACTAAATCAATATTTCCCTGCTCCACTGGTCCAATACCTTCAATTTTAAAACATATGTGAGCATGAGGCAGTCCTCTTTTTTGAAATTCAATTACATGGAGTATGTAACTTATTTTTCCAAACAATTTGCCACTTTTAAGTTCTTTTAATAAGAAATTGAGACGTAATTGAAATACTCTATTACATATGTTTGGACGGTCTTGAGCTTTTTCGCCTTGATTTATACTTTTCTGAATTTCTTCCCACTTAGGATTACATGTTACTGTAAAAAATAGGTTGGTTTTCCAAGTCTAAGGACGATTGCCATGGCATCTTGATACTTTACTTGCATGTAACGGGGGCTATTGGTAAAAGATGATGGTAAATAAATTCTACCAGTCTGCATACCTCCTTCTCCTGCTATAGTTTCGTCAATCTCTTCTCCTGTAGCTATTCGTAAAACGGATCCTTGATTATTTTTAATAAAGTTTAATCTTTCTTCTTCTGTTCTGCAATACATGTCAACGAAATATTCTTGGCTTAGACGGCTCATATTTGTAAATCTAGGTTCTGATAACAATAAATGTCTGTAGTATTTAACTTGAGAAAGTTTGTTACAATTATTATCTTTCATACCGATAAACCACCCTTCAGAACCGTAAGGAAACAATAAGGGGTACTGGAGACATTCATAAGAAGGATGAAACATGTGAACCGTATGAGGCTTACTGTTACCAATTTTCCAAATGGCTACTTCCCTGGATGAGTGACTTGTAACCTCTGTGTTGATTATAGCTGCAATTTCATTAACAACAGGAGCATCACCAAGCACCGAGCTGTGTGTTTGTCTAGTAGTTTTTTGAAAAACAATGTGTGCCTGCTCAGATGTATCAGCGCTCAATCGACGGAAAACTGGAATAAATGGGTTGACTTCATTCAGATAGGCCATAATTTCTTGAGTAATATTTTCATCAAGACCTCTGCCTGCAGCTAATCTCAAGCGTTCGAGTCCATCATCTACATACATTCCGCAGTTGTTTGGCCCACCATGCCATGACAAATCAAACATGCGGTGGTAGATTCGCCCTAAAATTTTGACAAATGAAATTCCTGTTGGGTTCCTTTGAAATCCTCCAGTAACTCCTATGGCACTAAAAGCAAACACATTATTAAAAGAACAGGCATCTTTTAAAAAACTGTTATATTTGTAAAATTGACCATTTAGAATAGGTAGTTTAATATGATAGGCTCCCTGACCACAACACCATTTTACACGACCTCTCTCCTCCTCGAACATAGGCGCTTGGCAATAACAACACTTATACACTTCAGAACATTTTAGAATTGGCTGTTTTAGTCTATGACATTCAATTTCTTGCAATAACTCACCACTGTATGCACCAATTAGTTCTCTTTTTAACAATTGTTTTGGTAAGGCTCTTTTAACTACTTTATTTAGATTAGTAACGACTTTATTTTTTTCATTGTATTTTGAAACAGATTTTATGTTTACTTCTGGGTGAGAAATATAGTGGTTCTTTACAGCTTTTTGGTGGACTTCTTGGTGTTTAACATTGTACTTTTTGACAGCTTTGCAATTAATTTCATGATGATTTTTAGCATAACGTTTAACAACATTGCAATGTTGCTCTTCTTTAGGAAAAGGGGATCTTTTTGGTCGCCCAAGAGACTTTTTGGAAGGTTGCCAAGGGCGACGAGAAGGTACATTGGTAGAAAGAACCGGGAACTCTTGGTGGACTTCTTGTTTTTTATCATTATAGTTGTTGACAGCTTTGCAATTAATGTCTGGATGATTTTCAGCATAATTTTTAACAGCCTTCCGATGTTGCTCTTCTTTAGAAAGAGGGGATCCTTTTGGTCGCCCAAGAGACTTTTTGGAAGGTCGCCCAGGGCGACGAGCAGGAACATTGGCAGAAAGAGCCAGGACGTCTTGGTGGATTTCTGGTTTTTTATCATTGTACTTTTTTATAGCATTGCAATTAATGTCAGGATGATTTTCAGCATGACGTTTAACAGCCTTGCAATGTTCCTCTTCTTTAAAAAAACGTGTTCTTTTTGGTCGTCCAAGGGACTTTTTGGGAGGTCGCCCAGGGCGACGAGAAGGAACATTGGCAGGAATAACCGGGAATTCTTGATATATGTCATTCAGATAAGAAGGTGGATTATTATTCAAAACTATGTTTTCAATATATTCACGTCTTGGAGATTGAGAGTAGGTTGAAAATGGTGTTAAAATACTAGAGTGGAACATGCTGGCTAAATGTGGACGCATCTGGTTAACAATGTAAATTTGCTGAGCCGGGTTAAGCCCTAGAGCGAGAGAAGTGGCGTTGGCAATAGCGTACACGCCACAGTAAATCAGATTTTCTTGACGTTGGACTAGGACAAATATAGGTGCGTTATTCATATTATTTGGAAACAGTCCGTTGATAATTTTTTTTTGATCTGGGCTCAAATATTTATTATTTAGACTGTCATATACATATAGCCTATTGCCATCGTGGTAAACTACAATGAAGTGGCCTATTTCATTATCTTTCATTTGTTTATTTGAAAATAGAATTTGTATATGTGGGGTAGGAACAGACTGAACAAGTTCGGGATGCTGGATATACAATGTGCTTACGTACTGCTATGTCGTGTTACCTTCTAATATCACCCCAAATTAGTCCATAAAGTCTCCAGTAAGGTATGTTCCAGACTCTATTTCTCTCAACAGTAGGTCCATAAGTCTATCTCTAGGACTACTAATTTTTTTAAATGATGAAATAAATCTAATTCATTTGATCCTTATAAAAAACACTTTTAGTAACACAATGTTTCTCAAACTCAACTCAATTAGCCTATGTTAGTTTTTTATGACAAAATACAAAACTGATTCACTTAAGAAAAAAATGTATTACGCCTACAATATAAAGTTTTTATGCTTATTATAATAATAAACACTTAGATACCTGTGTTAACACAAGATTAAATCAAACTCGAATACTGTAGTTTGTTTAGCAAAGAAAATTTACAATAATAACTTTATCAATCCATAAATAATAACAGTTCCGTTAAATTATATAAATCAGCTGTTTTATTTCGCAGCTGATTCAAACTCATTAAACATTATCTCCAAAAAGGGCCCTGTAAACGATCAAATTGATTGTCAAATATTACGTGTTTGACAAATAATTTGATCGTTTGAAGCTTTGTTTGACGCATTTGACAAACAATCTACGTGTTTGACGTGTTTGATGGTAATGTGGATTGACAGCTTGTTTGACAAACAAATTTGAAGGTATGCTGCAGTGTTTTGCAAACAATATCTCAGTTGCCGCCTTGTAATCGTGGAGGCTGCGTCGCCCACTAATGATGCAGAGAACAATATTACCGACAAAGAGTTTACTTTGCATTTTATATCTATTTATCGTGACTTGCCTATGTTATGGAAAATAAAATCGAAAGAATATATGGACAAGAATAAAAGAATCGTGGCAATAAAAAAAATTACAGATTTGTGGAAGCTATGTATATTGTTAGAAGTCATACATCTGCCTATGTAAACTTTATTCCTAACTTTTTATAGGCCCAATCGTTCTATAACTTTGTATAGAAACCCAATTTGTTTACAGTTTGTTTATACATATATTGTTTACATGTAGTAGGTACTAGCTGACCCGTACGGCGTTGCCCGTGGTGGTTGGTATTTTCAGTCTTTTTAAAGTAATTGTATTCTTTTTAAGTGTTCAGTCAGTGAGTGATATTTGGCTTTTATATATATAGATCTTAAATAATAAATGCACTATTGTCATAATAATAAAAGATCTGAAATTATGATTTTAGTAACTTTGATCCCCCCAAACCCTCCTAAAATTTCGAAATTTTTCATACCCTTACTTAGTGAGCACCTATGGCCCTAGAGGAAGCTACATACCAAATTTCATTCCAATCCGTTCGGTAGTTTTGAAGAAATCGTGATTTAACAACTTTGACCCCCAACCGCCCACCTCCTAAGATTTCGATTTTTTTAAAACCCTTTCTTAGTGAGCACCTATGGCCCTAGAGGAAGCTACATACCAAATTTCATTCTAATCTGTTCGGTAATTTTGGAGAAATCTTGATTTAGTAGGGCCTAATTTTTATACCCCAAACCCCCCTAAAATTTCCAAAATTTCGAAATTTTCAAACCCTTTCTTAGCGAGCGCCTATGGCCCTAGAGGAAGCTACATACCAAATTTCATTAAAATTTGTTCTGTAATTTTGGAGAAATCATGATTTAGTAATTTTTACGCCCCTAAAATTTCCAATTTTTTAAACCCTTTCTTAGCGAGCGCCTATTGCCCCAGAGGAAGCTACATACCAAATTTTATTCCAATCTGTTCGGTAATTTTGGAGAAATTGTGATTTAGTAACTTTGACCCCCCAAAATCCCCTAAAATTTCGAATTTTC
>JAGFPH010003961.1:9148-22661 GCA_018207615.1 Philaenus spumarius | reverse complement strand
CTTAACCTAATACATAATAAAAAAAAAAAATTAATATGTGTGAAATTTCATAAATACCTTACATGCTAATCAACATTTACTTATTATTGACCCCTTTTAAATTGGAAGTCGATTTTAAATGTAATTACAAAAGATTATTCAAGCCCAAAACATTAGTCACCATTTATAAAATAACCCTCTTCTTTATAAATAGGATTATTCTAATAAATTTTTTTTTTTAATTACTATTGAATCAAACGCTCAAATAGATTAACAAATATAATATGATTTGATTTATTAATTAAATTGAAAACAAAAAATTTTAATACAAAATTATAATAGATTACTTCTTGAAGTATTGTCTATTAATTTTAATTGAGTTATTTTGAGGGTTACATAAGAAATATGCCATCGGCATTACCTCAGTTATCTTTAAAAGTTCAATTAAATTTATTTAACTTTGAAGTTAAAATAAGTCTATTATTTTATTGATCTCGGGTTAGCAACGCATTGATATGAAAAATTAATTAAATTATTAATATAGCATCATTTTTAATGTTAGCATGATTAATGAAAGTTTGTCTTTAAAGTTCAGAGTTTTTAATATAACATACTTAACAAATAAATAAATTGTCACTGATATGTATTATAACAGATTATACCACATCTGTTTTTGCACTAATAGCAGTGATTCTATTACTTTAAAAACTGTTTCAAACTTTCGAAATTCACAGAAACGTTGTTTTACATGTTCTTACTTCCAGGCTTTGGTTTGTACTAGGGATGGGTCGGTACACTAGAAACTAGTCCAAAGTAACTAGTTCCAAAAAGTACCGATATTCCTGGATCGGTACATTTCAGGACCGATCGTTACTAGGTCCAAACAACACTCAACTCAACACTGTGTAGGTGTGCGGCTGGTCTGGTTAGGGGAGAGAAAGCATCGGTACTCGGTACATTAGTCTTAGCTACTGCATCTCCTACGCTTTCTGTTTCTCTCTCCCACGTTGCTTGCTGTTTGTTTGCTGGTACCCCCTACCCCTACCCCATCCTGACCCTTTGTCTTCAATTTATTAGTAGGCCTAATTGAGAGTGTACCGACCCATCCCTAGGTCCCAGTAAATTTCTTCTATGATTTGTTCTCTACAATTTGATATAAATAAATTCGTTTTTTTAATAAAGTATATACTCATAATTCTATTTTCAAAATATTCCTGTTTTTTAGTAGCGTTTCTTGTCGCAGAAACATAAAACATGTATTTTCTGAAATAAGTTTTGAATTTGATATTTATACCCTTCTATTTAGAACTAAATTACAAAACTTTTATATATTTTGAAAAAATTACAAAAAATGTTATCTGCACTGGTCTACAATTTTGTAATTAAAAGTTTCTACCTATATAATGGAATATTGGTCTTACTTTAATTTCCAGTTATTTAATACAAATTTATTTTTAAAATCAGGTACTTTAATTAAATATTTCATTTGACTTTAAGCTTAAAAGCCATGTAATAGAACAGTCAACTAATATTATTTTAAATTATGTTGCATGAAGTTATAACTATGAATGAAAAGGTTTTAAAGTGCTGCGCGCTTGGCTCAAACTAGATTGAAAGGGAATATTTGTTTTATATTGTGTACTGGTACCGATCTAGCGGCAAATACAGTGTCGGGTGCTGGACGTCACTGGCTCAGATCCTGTACCGATAGGTACAAAGTAACTAGTAAATGTACCTAGGTACTTTCAAGGACCTAGACCGACTGGAACTAGTTCGTTAAAGTACCTATGAAGCCTAGTTTGTACTGCCTCTTCTAGTTGAAATTTAGCGCGTCCCTTTTGTGGTTTGCATTGTGCTCGCTACACTTCCTAGCGCTGCGGTCACTGGTTCTCTAATCTCATTGGTCAGTTCTACATTCCTTCTTAATTGTGATTTAAATTTTTATCTTTAAACTGTGAAACATGTTTGTTACTTGTACATAATTATTTGTAGTCCATTTCTTATTTGCATTTTTCTTATTATTTTGATGCCAAAATATTATTTATCAAAATGTATTAATTAAATCTAGTTACATTTAAAATCAACTTGACTTCCTTATTGCATCTTACATGGCTCTGTTCCCTTTACATTATATTGGTTTGTAACCATTATTATAATTAGTTTCTAACACATTTGATATAAACTAATATTCATTTATGTCCTAATTATTTCTAATTCGTACAATTTTATCGGTTGTCACCGTATTCTATTTGGTTTTAATATTTATTTGTGTTTTCCGATTTGAATAAGTTCGTTTAACGAAGGAATTTGGAAACGGAAAATGTCATGGTCATGGTGTCTATGTTTACAATAATTGTTTTTGGTACAACATTGTTTTTTGAATGGATTCTACTGTTTTTATACATCTGATATGACTTTTCGATGAATAAATAAATAATGAATATAATTATTCCTTGTGTGTGATTTATTGTGATTAGTGTACAGTGTATTGTAAGATTAATGTATAGATCGAGTGTTTTGTGTGCTAAATGCGACTTAGCAAATGTTCATTTGTCTACTATCGTAGGTTCGTTTAATTTTACATTAATTTAATTAATCAGTTTCACACAGAGTTTTGACATGTAGGCTCTAATTGAATTATTTATAAACATGATTTTAGATATGAATTTCGTCTGCTATTTTCTTTACAATTGGTTAGGCTTATTTCTTAACATTGGTTGGTTCCTTAGTATTTTCAGTAATTTAACGTTACCAACTTAGGCTATTCGGATTTAACATTTTTGATGGAATTTGGTTCATTATAATATGTTTGAGAGAAAGTATGTGCCAGTTCCTGGTACCGTTTATTTTAAATCAAATGCATGATCTTTCCATTTTAAATAAAATTTAGATACATTTTTAAAAGAAGATGCTTGCAGAGCTTTGAGAATATATTTCCTTATTATGGCACTTTAAAAAAAATAATAGTTAGGCCTATTATTTGTTTTTTTTTTTGTTTTTGTATAGAAAGCAGTTGAACAAAGTTTACTTTCCATAATCTAAAGCATACATATCTTATATAAATTTAACACAACCTTTAAAGCTTAAAATGTATTAATGAATCATAAGGATTGAAACTCACAAATAAGGTAAATAAATAAGTTACCGTTTTTGTTTCTCTATATGTAGTTGTAACAATTAAGGTAATCTTACTGTCTAAATTATTCATTTATCCTTGTAAATTGTGATCTAGAACAATAATAATTTATTTTGATATCCTATTAACGTGGTGGATGTTCTTAATCTATTACCTTAAGACACTAATTTACTTCAATATAGCCTTCCTTGTATCTAACATGACTGACAAACTAATTATTCTTCCATATCTCATAAACGTGAGTCGCTACAGCTTAGTCTAAATTAAAGTATTTGAATATATAATAAGCTGGTTACAAAGCCTTATTTTCATTAAATTTTAAAATCAATACAAACATTTTACCTTTGAAACTATAGACAATAAAAGCTATAGGACGATTGAAATTTGTCATTTTGAGAAATTATAGATTTACAGCATGATCAAATTACTTCACTAATGGTTAGATAATATGGTGTAATTTGTGGTAGTTTTATGTGATGTAGTATTTTGATTAGAATGATATATAGCACATAATAACTTTAAATTATTATCAAACACAATTGCTTTTTACCTACAGTTATAAATAAATATTGAGCTTGACTTGCGAGAAGATAGACAGTTATAGTTTGACTATTATAGCTCTTAGCCCATGCATCACTGAAGATATGGCGACTTTGTTGTTGAAACGTGTTTGAATTAATAAACATATTAGTTATGATATTTTGTGTTCAAAGTTTATCCCATCAAGTACCTACAGTTAATTAATTACTTGCTTTCTTAGTACGGCTTAGTCCTAATGGAAAAGATTAAATTGTAATGAAAAAGAAGGTTAGATCAATATCTTGACAAGTAAAACATACATTGATAATATTGTATAACAACTAAACTTGTTTGTATTGAAGTTCAAATTTATACACATGGAACTATCCAAGGCCGTCCCTAGGAGTGAAGCACTCGAGGCAAGCTTACATTGGGCGCACTCTACCATACCAGCTTGACAGTGGCGTAGCCAGGAGGGTTTATTTTCATTCATTTCATTTCATCTACGGGCTGTCCAAACACCTTATGCACTTCAGCCTCACGGGCTTATTGCGCTCCTACCTTAAGGATGTGAAGACCCCTAGTTATCCTTCTCGAGATCGAGATAAGCTCGATGAACCCAGAGATCCTTTTGACAATGTTCTCCTGGAGGATGGTTTTGCCTTTGGTCAGTTTCCCAAAGATTTCGTAACTTACCTGTTAAAGTCTCTCACATTCAAAAATCAGATGTTCAGCAGTTTCCTCCTGCAGACCACATTTTCTGCATTTAGGATCCCAGGTGAATATGTTTCCTAAGGTGGCAGTGTCCTGTAATCAGGGCTACTACCTTCTTTATACTGCACCTGCTCAATGTTAGGATGTCAGATGCAATCTGCCTAGATGGACCTAAAAGTGAAAGCTTGCTCATCCTCAAGCCTGGGATGCTCTTCCACCTTCTTCCATGTTCTAGTGTTGCCTTTGCTATTCCACAGAACGGTTCAGGTCCTATGAATTCAGACGCTGATGCCTTGTTTGCCAGCTTATCTGCACACTCGTTCCCATCTATTCTAACATGCCCTGGAACCCAGCAGAGTGAGACTCTGCTTAGACCTGCCAGCTGAATCATGGATTTGACGCATTCCCAGACCAGCTTAGACCTGAACTCAAACAAGCTCAGAGCTTTCAAAGCTGCATGGCTGTCTGAATAAATACAGATTTCTTTATTTATGTGTTCGAGTCTGATGTTTTCCCTGGCACATTCTAATAAAGCTGCTACTTCTTTCTGTTTGGAATACTGTTTGGTAGATCCCCATAGGAAGGATGCACTCCTGCCCTGGATCCCCACCACAGATTCCTGATCCAGCGTTATCCTTAGTTTTTGAGCCATCAGTATACCATTCAAGCTCGAACTTAGGGAGGGGTCTCTTTCCCTCCAACCATTCCTCCCGACTGAGTATTACCACCCTGAATGGCTTTTGGAAGGAGTATTGAACTTTCATGTGGTCTGAGATCATGTCCAATGTCCTACCTCTGACAACCAATGTTTTTATTTTAGAATGTCCCAGATTCCTTGGGTTACGTATCCAGAGTTCTTCACATTGAAGGCGATGAGCACTCTTCCTCGCTACTACCTTTACAAAGAGGTCCAGTTGAAGAATGTTGAGACAACAGTCCAGAGTTGCTCCAGGGGTGCTACTAATAGCTCCTGTGATGGCCAGACGTTGAACCCTTGCTAGCCCCGCCACCACACCCTGTACCTCTGTACACACAATGGCGCCATACGTCATGGCAGGTCTCACCACAGAGATATAAAGCCAATGCATGAGCTTAGGCTTCAATCGCCATGTCCGCCCCACCATACGCCTGCTCGCCATTAGTGTCCACTTCCCTCTATCGATCACTCGATTTAAGTTGCCCATTGAAGTTCAGCCTCTGGTCTAAGATTACACCCAAATACTTAACCTCCGTTGCTGTAGCAATCCCATTCCCTCGAAGGATTAGTGGCCAAAAGCTCTCCAGTTTCCTTCTCCTGGTGAATGGAATTATTTGAGTCTTCTTTGGACTGACGCTTAGTCCTGTCTCACCGTACCACTTCTCCACAGTTCCAAGCGGCATTCCCAGTATTTCTGCTACAGTTGGTACAAACTTACTTACAACTAGTATGACAACATCATCCGCATAGGCTTGCGCATACACTCCTGGTTGTTGAATTTTATGAGAAGGTCATCGACCACGAGATTCCAGAGAAGGGGGGAGAGAACTCCTCCCTGAGGACAACCTCGGGTCACACTTACCTTCACAATTTCACCTTACAGAGAGGACTCCATGACCCTACTCCGGAGCATGGTCCTGATCCACCTGCAAATCAGGTCCTCAACCCCACGCCCCCTGGTAGAGCCGATCACCAACTCCGTAGTAGTATTGTCGAAAGCCCCTTCAATGTCTAGGAAATCACAAATGCTACCTGCTTTCACTCAAGGGCTCCTTCTATTCTGCTCACTAGGTGATGCAGTGCAGATTCACAGGACTTACCTGGGATATAAGCATGCTTGTTGGCATGCAACTTGGGCTTTCCACAAGTGTCCCATCACATATGTGCCTATGTATTATTTTCTCTAATACTTTCAGCAGGACAGATGTTAGGCATATAGGCCGAAACGACTTAGGGTCAGTGTAACTTACCTTTCCTGATTCCGGTATGAACACAACCCTGGTCATCCTCCAGGATCGTGTAATATAACCAGTAGCTAAGCTCGCCCTGTACAACTTACAGAGCAGCGTCACCAAGTTATTTACATTTTTCTGGAGACAGACGGGTCTGATCCCGTCTTCTTCAGGAGATTTGAATGGATAAAATGTTCCTATAGCCCATTTAATCCGGTCATGTGTCACTGTCCAACTGGCTAGCTTCCAGTCATTAGCTTTAGCAGCGCGTCCGGCACAATTATTCTGTAAAAGTGCCCCCCACTGCTATCCATTATTGTACACCCTGGAAAGTGTGCTCCAATGAGTTCCCCCAGCACTTCTTTCGGGTCTGCAATAATTTCTCTCGTCACCCTCTTAATGATGCTAACCGGTGATAACGGGTCCTTGGCTAAAAGTTTATAAATCCTGGAAGTTTCTTGCACACCCTCCATCTCCATGCAGAACTTCCTCCAGGAGTCCCTTTTAGCCTTCCTAACTTTCCTGCTATACTGAGATAGCAGGTCATGATAGGAGTCTCAGCATTTGCATCTCTTCGCAATCTTGAAGAGGTCTCTTACCTTTTTCCTCATGACAGTTAGCTCATGGGTCCACCACCCAGCTCCCACTGTTTTTACACGTGTCAGAGGACAGTGCCTCTCATAAGAGCTGACGATGGCTTCCCAAAGTCTATCTGACATGTTCTCCAGATCCTCTGTGTTCTGGATCTTACCTGTCATGTTTGTAGGATTCCCAGTCCATACTCCTCGGGTTCCTGTATGTTTGACATTCCAGCTTCAGTTCACCTATCATGAAACAAATATGCTTGTCGTCTGACAATGATGGCTCAGTTGATACATGCCAATTGTGTATCCTCTTGGCCACCTTTGCAGTACTCAGAGTGAGGTCAATAACCTCCCTCCTGCCCCTATTTACAAAAGTTGGTTCATTACCTTGGTTAATAATTGTTAGATTATTTGAGATAATGTAATCCAATAATAACTCACCCCTCTTATTGTTATTCGTGCTCCCCCACACCATGTTGTGTGCATTGGCATCACATCCTAGGATGAGGTCTGATCCCATTCTGTCAGCATATCCCACTAGGTTCTGAATTCCTCTTGGTAATTGTGCTCTGCCATCATCATACGGGAGGTACACTGACGATAGCAGCAGAGTTTTCCGTAGATCAGCCATGACAAGTCTCACTACAGTTAAGTCTCTGGAACAGTGTTCTAGAACAGGTACATAGTTTAGCTTCTTATTCATTAATATGCAAACTCTAGGTCCAATATCACATTTAGCATATACTAACCTGCCTCCTGTGTTTCCCAGTCCAGACCCTCTACCCTGTCTGATCCAGGGTTCTTGTATCAGGACCGCATCCAGCCTAACTGCAGCAAATCTCCTACACAGCACCACTGTAGCAGCCCTGCTATGCTGGAGATTTATCTGGAGGATTCTCCCGCTACTCATCGTGTGAAGAGGGTTCCTGTAGGACTTTCAGGAGCACCTGTTCCAGTCACAGGTACACCTTCCATCCTTTGGCCTTCGATCATAGATCATCAATGACAAGAACAAGGGTCTAGGAATTCTCCTCCCTCTTGCCACCTACCATCCTCCAGTCACCAACAACCAGGTTTTTGTTTTGCCGACCCATCATTTTGATGATGTTGGCAGGCTCTTTCTTAGCCAGGCACTTAGAGGTCCTCAAGAGAACTTTGGTGGTCCGTAAGAGGTCTTTATACCCTCCTACCCTCACCGCAATTCCCCCAACCCCTCCAGTGCCCAGCTTAGGAGCCGTTATCTTCAACCACTTTGTTGTCTCTGGTTAGAACTAGTGCCCCTCATTCTCTATGAGTTGTTTTTTAAATTGGAGAGTCGTGCCGTCGCTGACTTCACTCATCTCCTCAATCAAAACCTCCTGAAGGGCATCTAGTTGAGCTTCCGTGAGTTTTACCTCCGGATAGACTACTGGAACTAATGCCATCTTTTCGCCTACAAGCAGGTCTGTATAGGCTGTCTGTCGTTTGCCTATCCCGCTTGTACTCGGTGTTTGTTGGGGCAGAGTCAGAGGGACCACTTCCTTCTGTTTCTGCCTTTTCTTAACAGGAGTCTTCTTTGCAGATGACGTGCTGTCAGAAAGGTTCCTCTCATCCAGCCTCATCCGCACAGACTCCTTGTATTTCTTTCTGTACTCCGCAGAAAACAACTAAACTCTTCCTTCAGCCAGTCTCCTCTCCCGGGCAAGTTTCCTAGCCTTGGATCCGGTGTTTGATTCCCTGTCAGCTACAACGATGGTCTGACTCCCATTATCTGCCAACAGTTTGTCTTCTTCACTGAGGTCCATCTGTTCTTCCTCAGTGTGGCTTTCATCAGCAGTAATACCTAGGGTCAGATTACCCGTCTCTACTGCTTGATGAGCCAACTCCAGAGTTGCCTCTGTGAGTTGGCCGAAAGGAAAACCCACTGTCTTCCTCGACTTCTCTATTCCAACTTCCTTCTTCTTTGATAGTTTTCCTCCCCAAGAATCCGAGAGGCCTGCCTCCGAAGAGGGTGGACTAACCGAGCTCCCGCTCGGGATATCACCTGGGGACATAAAATTTTATTGACTAATCGCATAGTTAGGAAGATATCTTCCATCCATGGTTTTGGTTCAGAGTGTCCTTCTCTTAGCCTTTGGGATGCCACACCCTCATGTGCAAGGCAACACGTTGACCGGTTCATCTGCCTCTTCCGCCGTTGGGATTAGAGTCCTCATCCGCCTTCAGATCCATTGACCATTTTTCACCTTGTAACCCTAGGCAGGGGCCCTTATAAGGTTCTACCATCCGGAGCCAGATGGACCAAGGTTTTTTGTGACGAGTGCAGAAATAATAAAAACTGTCAGCATACTCTTTATTTGTAAAAATTTCCATCTTGGTGTTTTAACATTACGATACTAAGATGCTGTTAGTAAACAACAATATTAGCCAGCTGTTTCATTGTTTATTAAATCATCAAAATCGGATCTGTTTCTGTGTATTACAACAAAGCCTTTATTGACTTGGCTACTTTTTCCAATAACAGATTTTTAACAATAATTTTAATATAGGTATTTACAAGACAGATAATGGATGCATATTAAGTATTGAATTATATTTAAATAATATTCTATAATAAAAGTTATTAAATGAACACTATAATAATATATGCTTCCCTCTTTTTATGAATGGCATGCAAAATGCATCTTTAAATCACTAACCTGAGGAAGTACATTTCCATTTAAAATATTTTGTGTTCCTTTAAACTCATACAAAATTTTAATATCATAAGTTACAACTTGATTGTTCCAGATTTACTTCATACATTGGCAATATAAAACTCAATACTGATCTTTACTTAGGACCTGCAGGTGTTTATACTTTGGTTGTCGGAAATAGTGAAGACAATACTACTGTAAGTATCTCACTGGACTTTACACATATTGGGCTACTATTTGCTCTCAATTATCTAAAAATAAAGACAAAACGCTTGAATTATTGCATTAGTTGTTGAAGGAACCAAGTGCAATATTTTAAAGAACAGAAAATATTTGTTGTTCTTTCTAAAAATCAAAACTGTTTATGATCCCTGGTATTAGTGAATATCTTAGTACAGTAGAGTCTTGTATATCCGATACAAACGGGCCACCACATTGTCGGATAAGCAAAAATGACAGAGAACGGAAAAACTGAGTAAAAATGCAAAAAAAGTTATACTGCAATTTTGTAAACTAATGGTGTACAGAAATTACAATTTTTAATACAAAAACTTTTATTTAACCTTTTTAATTGACGTTTCTAATACAGTATATAAACAGAATACATAAATTTAGTTCTTAACTGAAATTTTAATAGAAAAACACAAGTTACACAACCATTATTATTTGTATTGATAACATATTAAAAATAGAGTGATTTTACAAAAACTATATGTAGACTTCGACGATGGAAAGAATTTTATAAGTTTTTTAATTATTGTTTGGATCTAAATGGGTAATGTCAGGTTTTAACTGCATTCTCAGCTACTTATAAGTACTAATCAAGCATACATTTTACTGCTGATTGCAAATATACTTTGTAAAAACTATGCTTTTTATTTTTTATTTTATATTGTCAACTTTAAAAGTAGAACTAATAACAAATGCATTTATATATTTATAGAAAGTAAATCTGCTAGAAACATCTCCACCTAACAGTGTTCACATACTTTGGTTATTACCTCAATACATTATCATCACTGCTGCAGAGATCATGTTCTCCATAACTGGTCTTGAATTCTCATTTACTCAAGTAAGTGTCGCATTATTATCATCAATATTTCTTTATTTATGTATATCTATTTCATACATAAATACTTTTTGTCATGTCTGCTAGCCTTAAGCACTCTCCTAACATACTGTTCCAGGTCCCAATAACTGTAATACATTGAAGAGGCGATTAACAAATTACAAGATTAAACTATTTAAAAGTATAGTGTAGAGTGTAACAGTTGATTCAGAAATACAATACTTATCTAAGGTATTTATATACAAAATAAGAGCTCATTATGTATATATGCTTGCTATACATGCCCATACCGCTTATTGACTTATTGGAATCAAATTCCTCTTTGTGATTTATTAGCACAAAAGGAAGTTTACTCTACAAAAATGAGTTTGATTACTCGCAATTAATTAAGAAGTAAAATAAGGTATCTACCCTAACATAATAAACATTTAATTCACCACCTTTCCATGAGATCAGAAAGTTGAAATTAACCATATTTATTTCTTATGGATGCAAACAAATGTAACGCTGTCATATTTTTATTATTTGCATTTGAGGTATGGTAATGGGATACAAACCTCCAAATTATATTAATTGTAATACTTTCCTTGAAGCTAGAAAGCTGAAATTTGGTACATTTATTTCTTAGAAGATACCTAGAAAAACTAAACCCCTCGTATTTCCCTGACTTAAGTCCAAGTGGCAATAATAGGGTAACTACCCCTATAAAATAAATATAAATTCTACTAACTCCACACAAAGCTAGAGAGATGAAATTGGCCATTTATTTAACCTTAGAAAAAATTGGCTATACTGGAAAGAACAAACATATTTATTTTATTTACATGCGTCTGAAATGTAAAAAAAGGTAACAAAGCAACCCTTTTACAATAACATAAATTGTTACTTCCCATGAAGCTAGAAAGCTGTTATTTTATACATTGATTTCTTAAGTTATAAACAGGTAGAGTATTGTTTTGATTTCTGGTGTCATATCATATAAACAGGTTTTTATTATATTCAATCTATTTCCTCTCCTTCTTCAAAAGCAAATATTTTGTCAAATTATAATATAACAATTATTGGTTTTCTGTTATTCTAATGTTTAAAAATTTCCTAATATTTGATAAAGTTAAATGGTCACACTTTGGTGTGCCGAAATTGTAATAATTGAGAATTTACTTGTATTATTTTAATAATCCACCACCAGTTGGTAAGTGATTTATAACAGAATAACTTTATAAACTAGGCCTATCTGAGAAATCAATAACAATAGGCTTTTTGTTATAACAAGTTTTATTTATTCTGTAAGAAATATATTGAAATAGCTGTTGTACCCGTGGCTTCACACACGGTCCAAAGTTTCGCCGCATAGTAATTAATGTTTATTGTTTTAAGGGTTGTTATTAAATTTTCACCCCGATCCGGCTTTGCACGGATAGACAAATCAAAGTTAAATCTATATTAGCAACAAAAACATATCAATAAATATAGTACTCTATGTGTTTCTTATGGGGATTTTTAGTAACTTTGACCCTCCAAACCACACTAAAATTTCCAATTTTTGGAAAACCTTTCTAAGCGAACACCTAAGGCCCTAGAGGAAGCTACATACCAAATTTTATTGCAACCCGTTCGGTAGTTTTTGAGAAATCGTGATGAGTGAGTCAGTCAGTCAGTGAGGGGTATTTGGTTTTATATATATATATATAGATTTGAACTGGTTAAGAATGCCTGTAAATACTTGTGCATTTAAAATAAATACCGGTAGCTCAGGTGATGGAGGATGTTCAATATGTTAGTGGATGTTTACCTCATCCTTAAAACATTCACTGCCAAGCAAGTTTTGTATTTCCTATGCTATAAGCTGACCTTTTATTTTTTATATCTATAGTCTAAATTAGTAGGAATCATTTATTTTTTATTTTTGAACCTTTCTACGTAATAATCACTAATATTTTAAAGCGGACGCACATGTTTGTCCATAGCACATAGGCTTAAATTTGCTAGAAAACTATATAAGACGGAAACAGTTTCATGCGACACTTATGAGTGATGGATTTTAAGGTTATCCATGACTAAACCATATATTCTATGTTAAAACCTTTATTATTAAATCTTTACATTAAAATATTTTAGGATTGCCCATGGATAAATCATACTCTATGATAAAACCTTTATTATTCAATTTTTACATTGAAATATTTTAAATACAATTGACTGTTTAACATACAACAAAATTACACGTGTGACTGTTAAAGTGACGGCTTGCGTGTCGATTTATGAAGGATTACCCATGTATAAATCGTAATCTATGATAAAACCTTTATTATTAATTCCTTTTACATTTTAATAGTTTACAACATAACCTAGAAATACTGAAATCGGCCTAGGCCAATGTTAAACGATTGTTGTTGAAGACAAAGAATGCATTTAGTTGTCAGAAATTAATAATTTAAAAAATACTATTTAAAAAGTAATAACTTTATGTAGGCATACATTACTATGTTGAGGAGATTTTTAACTTGGTAAATGTGTACAATTATAAAGATTATTTAGATATGATTTTATAACTGTAGGCATATTTGTGATATTTTTGTTATTTATATATTATATTTTTTATCAAAATACCAAACTCTATCATATTATAGGCATATTGTAGTTGTTGTACCCGTTCTTCGCACGGGAATAATTCATGGTGTAAGCAGAAGTATAATACAATCAGTCTGATGGTAAATGTTGACAAATTGTAACAAATGGAGGTAAAAATGTATATATTTACGTGTCACTTAAAGAGTGGTCGAGAATTGTCAAAAACCTCTGACGGAATAACGTGTTTTTTCATTAAAAAACATATAATTTGACCAGTCTCTCACTTATTTTACCCAATTTGTAGAAGTCAAAATTCAACTTGGGGGGGGGGGGGGGG
>JAGFPH010003960.1:102537-114626 GCA_018207615.1 Philaenus spumarius | reverse complement strand
GAAAACTATTCGATCGATTTCAAACAAATTTGCACCAGACATTTAAAGTAGGCCTGTTGAGATGCAAGAAAAATGGTTTTGAAAATTTTTGAAAAACAACCCCCTTTTTGGGCAAAAAACCTCCAAAAAATCAGTTATTATTTTTTTATAAAAAAACGGCTCTAACGATTTTGATAAAATTTTGCTTATTTGTAGCCTTTAAAGTGTCCTACCATATGCAAAAAACCGCATCTTTCTAAAAATTCTCGTTTAGCTAATAATAATAATAATAACTGATTTTTGGGGGTTTTATGGGCATAAAGGGGGTTGTTTTTCAAAATTTTTCAAAGAAATTTTTCGTGCATCTATAAATACCTAATTGACGTGTTTGGTGCAAATTTGTTTGAAATCGATGGAACAGTTTTCTCTCTAGATAATAATAATAATATTTATTAGTTAATCTCCAACTTTAATAAAAAATCACCTCTCCTACCCCACCCTACAAGTCTCAGTGAATCTGTTTAATAATTTAAATATGTTTGTGAGAAAGTATGTGCCAGTTCCTGGCATCGATGTATAAACACACTGGATTTGCGCGCTGAGTAGTCTGAAAGGTTCGAGAAACGAGCCGGCCGGCGTGGAGCTTCCCCCTCCACTGGAGGGATAGACCCGCGGTGGGCAGCGTGATAGATGGACAGTGATACACGTTGTTGTTGTTATATACAGTTCAATTCTTTGATTTATCCTCTACACTTTTTTATAATAATATGTCATTTTTGGGCAGAGGAAATAGTATTCCTAAATTACTATTCAAAACAGGCCTAGTTTTGTTAGCAGTCTTGTAGTAGGAACATAAAAACTGGTGTTTTCAAAATAAGAAATTTGAGATTGATCAATACTTTTATACAGTTCTATTTTAGAACTAAATTACGAAACTTTTTTACATTTATGAAAAAAATTACAAAAAATGTTTACTACTTTTTATATAGGCCTAAAGTTGAACTTTTTCCTTTCGTTACTAAACACTAGGGGCTCTGCCCCTGGACGCTTCGTTTCGCTCGCAGTTGGAAAATTCGCTAATGAATCTCGTTAATCTTTGGCTCGTTTGTACATTGGTTTGTAAAATTATGAAACCAGGCTTAAATATATTAACGGTAATTACAAGATTAATTATAACCTCAAATACATGCTTTAGAAACATGAGAAACTTTCATTACGATTTTAGTCCTAGTTCTACTATCTTCTGTCAACTAATGTTTTGAAACCAGGACTAAATATACAGTAGTAAACATAACCTCAATACTATGTTTCAGAAATGAGTTAGGCCTATATTACAAAATTGACTATTAGAATTTATCCATTTTTGCCAAGTTTACTTTTTTTATAAAATAAATTGTTAAATCAGAACAATTTATTCTAATTCTAACGTGCTAAAACAGTATAAATTAGATTGTTTTTTAATAGTAACTAGGGGAGACCCCTGCGTGCTCCGCACGCCAACCCCCCACCCCCCAACTCCCTGTTGGAACCCGTTGTGTGCCGTTGGAACCCGTTGTATAGTCAGCAAGGCTCAGGTCTACACTTTAATAAAAACCTAACCTAAAAATTGATTCAAAATTTGAAATAAACTGTCAATGAAAATATTAGAGACTACAGCTGATTACTGAATCAACAATAAACATTATTTATTTTGGTTCAGTCTAGGCATAACCTAAAATTATATAGATAGTAAGTTGTTGCCCGTCTATACTCGGTGGATACAGCTCCATTCGTAGTGAGTGGAGCGCTAGGCAGATGGTGTGAAACATGCATAAAATGTACTTTTTAAAATGCTATTTCCTTCCAATTATCTTTCTTGCAGCAAAGTTAAAGAAGAAAAAATTGGATTCGACAATCAGTGAATTTAACTAATATTTTATACACATCATGTAATTTTTTGGGATATCAATACAGATAGGAAAGAAAGGAGAAAAACCATTACCTTGCATAAATAATACTGTTGCCAACTACCATGAAAAATATTGCAATTTAAAACTGTAGGCCTATTTGTAAAATGTTGTATTTATGTAGGCCTTAATTATATATCAAGATAAAGATACAAATGTTATCTTTTAATTCGTTTTCATTTCATATTGATTATCAAATGATTTAGAAGTTATTAATATTATAATAAAGAAATTAATACTCAAATATATTTATATCTTATACGAATATGTACGTATGTTTCCGAAGTTTAACTAATGGGTATCTTCCATAAATTTGTATACATTAATAATTTCATTGTTGATAAAAGGTTGTATTTATATTCTCTTTATAACCTCAAAGCAAATCTTATAACGTATTGCCTACCTTAATTTTATAACTCATATTTAAAAAAAAAATCAACTTCAGAAGAATTACATTATTGATGAATTATAATTGTTAACATAACCCCAAAATACAATCTACGCTAGGTTTTGTAAAGATGATAGGTGAAATCAGCTGTTATATTATATGAGAGTTTGCTCTTCTTCTGTTGTTAGACAAAATACCTTGTTTGTTTACAATCAGCTGATTGAAGAACTGTAAAATAAAATCATTGCAAAGGTTTGAAAATGTTGAATTTTTTAATTTAAGAAATTAAGATGACGTAAAAGTAAATAAAACCTGTTAATATAGAAAAGTTTTGCTTTTATTTGGTATAAACTGAATGTAAATCGATCCAGTGGAAGTCTCAGACGAACTGTCCAAAGGATTGAAAAAGTTTACTTTTTCTCCCATGTTAAATCTCCATAAGAAAAGTTTATTTTTCATTTTTGACCCATTTAACGTAAATATTTTCAAAATACAAACAAAACCTGCTAATATAGGACCGAAAACCTTTGTTTTGGTGAAAGCCGCATGTAAATCGGCCCAGTAGAAGTCTCAGACGAACTGTCCAAATGTTTTTTTCTTACAGCTTTAAATATATAGACTAGGGGCTCTGCCCCTGGACGCTCCGCGTCCCAACCCCGGCTCGGCCTTCGGCCTCAGATGGCTGCTTCGCTTCGCTCGCAGGTGGAAAATTCGATAAAGATTCTCGTTAATCTTTTGCTCGTTTGTACATAGGTGACCGAGCATAAATTAGCTGTTTTATTTGGCAGCTGACTCAAACTCATTAAACATTATCTCCATAAGATTAACATGGGAAATTTGAAGGATTGTATACCGGGGCTCCTTCTCGGGTGAATAGCGGCTGAACGGATGATAATATATAAGACTTGACATATCTGTGAATGATTATGTTCAGTTTTTGATCCAAATTAGCTGTTTTATATATAATAGGTTTGTAACAACCAATGTTTGAATTGAATTAAAATATAGTTAGCATTTTTCGTTGATTTTTGTTTGTGTTTGTTTTTAGTTTGTCAATGTAACCTCAAAAAGGTAATACTACATTTGATACTGATTTGATCCAAATCAGTTGTTGATCAAAATCAGCTGTTTTAAGCTTTTCATACGAACAGCTGTTTTTGTGTCCTTGATAAAATCAAAAGAAATATTTCTTCTTCTTCCTTAAGATTGACCTTCCATAAGATTAACATTGAAACTTAGAAAGGCCACTGGGGCGTAGCCCTAATGTCCTAGGACTTCGGTAAATGCTTGATGACATATCTACAGGTAATAAGACACATTTTAAAACAAAAATCATCAAAATCGGTCCATTAGGAGAGGCTGGGCGATTGTAAATAGGTTTTGACCAAATTCTTTTAATATATATAGATATAGATTAAAAACTATCCAATGAACAGCTGATTTAGGATAATACTCAATCTCATGGCTTGTTTATAAACAGCTGTTTTGATTGCTTTATTTACTATTTCGTTGTAATTTTGTAACCAACATGGCAACCCATAAGACCCTATGTTAAAATTTTTCAACTTTTAAATTAGATTTTCTAAAAAAATTGCGTTTTTACACGAAATACAACCATATGGGTGTACTTAAAAATCAATGCTACACCTAAATACAAAATTTCTTTGAATTCGTTACAGCCGTTTTCGAGATCCACGACAGATACAAACAAAGATAGATACAAGAATTGCTCATTTAAAGTAATAGGATGCTTGTTCCTTGAGCTAATAACTTTGTTAATTTTACTTCAATCATTTTGTTTACTTGCAAAACTGGCATATATGAATTCTTTAAACCTTTATCTACAAAAAAGCTATGGAACACTTTTGAATGAGTGTAGAATAAACGTGTTGACTAAATGGTTGAAATACAAAAACTTGGACGATTTTTTTACAAATTTGAAGTTTACGGTCATTTTGTGAGCTTATGGTTTGAGATACGGAAAAAATCAAGAATACTATTTTGTTGAAAATCTAATTTGCTACCCGCAAAATATTAGTTTTTAAATTCGACTTACAGTTAAGACACAAACTGGCTTTGGAAAAAAGTTTACACTGAGAGCTTACAATTCGATCACTTAAGTCAATGGAATAACTTTACTAACTTTTAAATTAAATCAAGCAATAGCGAAGCATTGCTGGGTCCACTAGTTTACTATAAAAATAAGTGTTACATACTGTATAACAATTAAATATTGTTTAGAAATTAAAATGATTATTTTATAAATAATGTTTGGTGCCGTTGTTGAAGCTGAGCAAAATAAATTAAAACATTTGTGAGCGTTGCATTAACTTTGAATGCTTCACGTGTTGTTGCTGTCCCTCCAGTGGTGGGGGAAGCGGCTAGGCCAGCCGGACCGTATTCAATACACGCAGCCAGCGATCCAGTGTGTTTATACATCGATGGTTCCTGGTACCGTTTATTTAAGATATTTGTCTTCATAAATTATTGCTAACAGATGCAAATTTTAAAGAAATGAAATCGCAGTACAAATCGACTAACACATATTTTGTTTATTAGTTTTGTTAAACTTATTATCAGCATTAATATGGTACATGCGCAATAACAATTTCAAGTACAATACGTGTTCCCTTGTTTTAAATAATAATGTAGGTTATATTTTGTAAGCCCAGGCGATAAGATTCGGTTTGTACATCAAATGAAAAGCAGATGCCATAACTTTAACTAACGCATGTAAACTTGTCGTCGAGCCTTGATACTACACTGAAACTAATTATATTGCTGATTACAGTGACCACCCTGAGACTAAAGTGTTGTGTAAATAAACCCTGAGACTGTGGAATAAATTGAATGCAGTGCAAATAAGTCCAGTGGATTAATATTTTCCTTTAATAATACATCGTCTTTAAAAGTTAAAAATCTCAGTAAAACAATCTACAGAACGTATTTAAAAAATAAATAATAGTAGTTACCTTTTTTTAAAATTATAATAGTTTTTGTACAAATTGACAAATATTTATGTTTTGTTCTTAATGTTTACGGGATCAATCAATCGCATACAGTCCAATACCCAGAACTAGAAAAATATTGTATAATATTGTCATTTGGTGTATCATTCAAAATAAACGGTACCAGGTAACTGCCACAATCATACTTTCTCCCAGTTGAAACTTTATACCTTCCCAAGAGTAGCATAGTAGGTCGTTATTTAGAATTGCAAAAGTAGAAAAATGTTACCATGGAAAATATTAGATGCATGTAACACACATACATAATATTATATTATTATTATTATTTAAACTATGTCGAACACATTTGCACCAAACATGTCAATTAGGCCTGTATAGATGCACGAAAAATGGTTTTGAACAATTTTGAAAAACAACCCTCTTTTTTGCCAAAAAACCCCAAAAATCAGTTATTATTATTATTATTATTACCTAAACGAGAATTTTTCAGAAAGATGCGGGTTTTTTCATATGGTAGGGTACATTAAGGACTACAAATAAGCCAAATTTTATCAAAATCGTTAGGGTCGTTTTTGAAAATTTTGATTTTTCTCGTTTTTTGGTAATTTTTGGGGGGTAAAACCCCTTATAAATCAAACATTTGAAAAAATGAAAAAACTCCTGGAGGTATTCTAGAACTACACCTACATACCAAATTTCATCAAAATCGGACGGTTGGTTTGGTCTCCAGCTCTGTACACATCCTTACAGACACACACACTCACACACACACACACACACACACACGGACAGACATCACCAAAAAAACACATTTTTGGGTTCAGGGAGCACCAAAACAAATAATTTCACTAAAAACATTTTTGAGTTCAGGGAGCACCAACACAGATAATTCCACTAGACATTTTTTGGGGGTTCAGGGAGCACCAAAACTGATAATTCCACTAAAAATTTAAATTTGAAAATTTGGACGAAATTAATACTTTCTCCATATAGTACGTATAAGGGGGAGAAAGTAGAAATATTAATTTAAGGTAACAAATATGTTTTTTAAATTAGTGACTTTTGTTTTCGAGATATTCAAAAAATTTGGTTTAAAAACCTGTCTTTCCGAATGTACTACAGCTGAAATGTTGAAATAACTGCGGTGATGCGATTAGTTTTCGCGAAATATATGTATTCTTATAGACTAGCGATGCACGGCAATGTTGTGTTCGGGAACCGTGTGTTTCTCAGCAACAATTAATGTATAAGGATGATTGTAAACAATTATTTTGTGAGTTAGTTTCCCTATTCGACCCCGAAAATATTGGGTTTGACACTAATATCGGTAGTTTTCGACTATTTTTAAAAACCACTCCTTAATATGGGTTACAAATACAATATTTTTGCAGATAGTAAATTGTATGTGTACCAAGTTTGGTTGAAATCGCTGCATGCGTCCAGAACTATGCTGTAATTAGCCTACTTAAATACACACATAAAACTGTTTATATATTTTGTATACGTACATAGAGGTAATGAAATAACATAGGTATACAAATGAACATAAAACAAGTAAATGTTCGTAAATACTGTCAATTTAGTCGTAGAGTTGTCCGGTTATGGATTGTAGGACGAATTGTAGTTAGATGAACTATCGTGTATAATATGTACAGCCCTACATAATTGTGAAAATTTTTCTGATAATTTTTTAAGAAAGTTATTAACAAAAGAAGTTAAGTACATTTTAGCAACTTATATAGGGCCTACAGTAATACAATAATTTAATAACACTGTATCTACTTATATAAAGCTAGACGGTAACACTGATTCATTGATATTAATTATTAGGCACTTCCCGTAATCGGACCCCCCTCAACATTATACTTGATTAAAGCTCTCGACGAGAAACTTTTGGGAAAATTGCCAGAAGTTAACATTTTTTAATTTTGCAAGCACCTTTTGGGCGGGAAAGATTTTTTAGATTTTTTTAATTTTTTCATTTTGAGCGCGTTTTGTAAGAAAACGGTAAGAGATAGCAAAAATTGTTAAATACAAAAGTTGTAGAAAATTTAATTTTAGACCAACGATTTTTCATCAGATTTAAGATCCAATCATCCATTTAGCCACTATTCATCCGAGAAACGAAGCTCCGCCCAACTTTTTTAAAGCTAGCCGGTTTCACTGATTCACTTACATTAATTATTAGGCACTTCCCGTAATCGTACCCCCCTCGACCTCATACTTGAATTAAAGCTCTCGACGAGAAACTTTTGGGAAAATTGCCAGAATTTAACATTTTTTAATGTTGGAAGCACCTTTTGGGTGGGAAAGATTTTTTAGATTTTTTCAATTTCTTTAATTTCTCACTTTGAGCGCATTTAGTAAGAAAACGGTAAGAGATAGCAAAAGTTGTTAAATACAAAAGTTGTAGAAAATTAAATTTCAAAGAAGAGATTTTCCGTCAGATTCAAGATCCAATCATCCCTTTAGCCACTATTAACCTAAGAAGGAGCTCCGCCAAACAATCGTTCAAATTTCCCATATTAATCTTATGGAGATAATGTTTAATGAGTTTGAGTCAGCTGCCAAATAAAACAGCTGATTTGTGCTCGGTCACCTATGTACAAACGAGCCAAAGATTAACAAGATTCTTTAGCGAATTTTCCAACTGCGAGCGAAGCGAAGCAGCCATCTGAGGCCGAAGGCCGAGGCGGGGTTGGGACGCGAATCGTCCAGGGGCAGAGCCCCTAGTAATGTAATATAGCTAATCATTGCGGAAGGGAGAAGGCGCAACATCTGCAAAGATATTGTTGAGCAAATAAATAGTAATAGTAATATTCATTAAATCTACAGTAATAAAATTTACAACCTAAAGTAATTGTAGTATTAAAGGTTTACGATGATTTATTCCATTGATTTTTCTAATATTAACCGATTCAGTCGTTAATTCTACACTCTTTGTTTCTTGTTGAAGAAAACATTGTTAGTTTTTGTTAGAGAACAATCAAAGGATATGTTATTGCCGGCACGAGGCATAGTTAAGTACTCGTGTAAAAAGTTTTAAAGCTTTCACAAAAACACATAAAATAAAGTAAAAATACATAAAGACGTAACGCGTAGCCAAGGTAAGATTGAATAGCTCGTGTTTCTACTCTTGTTACAAACTTTTTGAGCGTAAATTGTATTCTGATGTAAGTAATTCAACTCTTCAAATTTATTCGCTCTTTTTTTAAATTTCTCTTACAATGAATGGTTAATAAAGTATTTCAAAGGAGGTACTTGTTAAAGGTACAATTGCACCCACTATGGGTATTATTTTGTTATCAAATAGCAAATGCTTACGAATCACATTAAGTGATGAGTTAACTTGGTTTTTCCAACTTAAATTTTAAAGGTTAAAGGAGTTTTGAACCGTGATGGGTCCAACACCCTCAAAACCTCGCTTTGGTGGAATTCCCACAAGAATTGCATTTTTTAATATATGTTTTACTTTTCCATAGAAGAAACCCATAATGTGTAGATCCAGCCCTGCTGATCAAATTTTGTTGACAGTTCAACCTCTAACGAGTATTTTTCGAGCGGTAAAAGTAGGGTCACGCATGAAGGATCGAGTTCTGGATGTCTAAACAGGACTTTTACTGTATAACTAAATTTTGAGTTTTATTTTAGCGAAAGTTTTATTTTGGTGCTTGTAAGGAATCCAAACGGGCTCCGGTCCAATGATGGCAACATTTGCGAGTCGCCTGTTGTATCAGAATAAAAACAACATTCCAATTATTGTATCTCGATAGAATCCTGTTATGCCTAATAATATATTACATGATTTTTTTTATGACCAGTAGTAAGTAATACTTATTTTGCAGAGACCACAATGATTAAGACAATGATAGTTTTACTGATTCCCAAACATTTATCAAGAACTGGATATCAAGAACAACTAGGGGAGACCCCTGCGTGCTCCGCACGCCAACCCCCAATGGAACCTTACAAAAACATATGTAATGTTTTATTTATAGTAAAGGTGTAGGTTTAATAATAACCTCAAAACTAAGATGGTAAATAATGTTAAATTTCAAATTAAATTATTTCTCATATTTTATAAAAGCAGTTATAATAATGGTTAAAAGAACCAGGAAGGCTCAGGTATACACTTTAAAACCCTAACCTAAAATCTAGAAATTGAAAAATAATTGCTTCAAATTTTCAAATCAGCTGTTAATGGAAATATTGGAACAAACAGCTATATTATCTGTTCTTTTATTCAATTTATTGCTATGGTAATACATGTAAATACATGTGTTGGTTTAACATTCTAGGCCTAACCTAAGAATTTTTTCCGACTAAATTTACAAATATTGAAATAAAAAAGGTTTTTATCGAAATGAATTATAGCCTATGCTACTCAGGTAAAGTGTAGATTTTTATCAGTAAAACTATTTTTTTCAATCGGTTCAGTAGTGCCAGAGATTACCCCCTACATACAAACAAACAAACTTTACCTCTTTATGATATTAGTATAAATGTATGAAGAGTTAATAGAACAGCCTTACAACCTTCCAAAAATCACACTTATAAGGTTTCTCTATGTGTGTGTCAACGTGTATCTTTTATAGGTTAATAAGTAGCAGATTTTATTTAAAAATATAATTTACTTTAACTGTCATATTATTTTACAGAACAGCTGTTTTAAAATGCTTTAATGTAAACTGCAGAGCAGCTGTTTTATGTTTTTAATTCTCATGTATTTCTTATGGGGATTTTTCGTTTTTCGGGGATCTCAAAAACCCATTAGTTTTTAATTTTAGAAAAAACTTGTATTTTTCCCTCGTTCCTTGAATCGATACCTTTAATTTGACACCAGTCCCATTTACCAAATTCTCACAATTTTGAATCTAAAATGTTTCTTACAGAATTATATATAGGCCTATCAAGAACAATTTCATCACGGTTGTAACAAATTATAAAAATATTGTTGGCCTTCTGCATAGTTGATTTTCAAAAAATATCTTACACGTGAATTTTTTTTTTTGAATTGTTGTAATTTTGAATTGAAAATAGGCTATAATCAATATAATTCTAAATAGTTCATGATTGGAAATCCAACAGCTAAAGCTCTTAGATCTTTAGTAACACAGATCTGATGTTTTACCTAACTTTATCATTTCTATTTACACGTGCCAGCCATTATATAATTAAGTCTATTTTAAGTTTACATGATGTTTACTTTAATAACTTAATCTTTTATTCAATTATTCACAATTAGAAGCAATCAAAAAATGAATAATAATAGTAATTGCTCGTGTAAACATGATTATGGTTTGACATTCAATTTTAAGGGCCTACATAAAGGACAGATATCATAATTACTGTACATTATTTTTTGTTCTGTGTTATTATAACAGAATGAACTGGGTCGTATTTTGCATCCCAACACAACGTTATTTTATATTTTATTTGAAGAAGTGTTGGATTAAACATACGTTGATAAATATGAATGTGTTTTTGGGATGACTATAAAATAAATAACTTAAATTTTGACATATAGAATAGTACAAAGGTTCCTTGTTTCTCGAGGCCTTTTCATTGCCAACCATTTCGTATGAGTTTAGAATCTATAAAGTTTTAGCAGGATTAAGAAACAACAACACTGTTGAAATACGACAACTTCATTTGTACACCCTTGATATATTTACTTCAAGTTCGTCAAACATAGACCAACTTCGATCAATTATCAACAAGGTTAAAGTAATGTAATCGCTTGAACCTAGACCCAACATTTAAGTTTGCAAACTTTTTTCAAGTATGAACAAACTGGTTTATTTGTTACGAAGAAGTTGTAAGTTACTTAACATTTCATCTTTCCGAGTGTCAACCTGAAACAACTCAGATCGCATCAGGAACTAAGTTTACGCCTATAAATCAATTAATTATTGATAGAGTAGGCATATTCTTACTGAATCCTCCCTTTTTAGATACATGATTGTTTGTCTAACATAACATAACCTAAATTCTTACCTTTAGTTTCTTTATAGTTAGTTGGCTTACTAATTTCAATATTATCTTCCTCTGGTGACCTTTTTAATGCCATATCACAAAGTATTCGACCTCTAGAACTCATTATTCACTAACTAAATACACACAATAATTATTAACAACATTAGTTTTACTCATGTTTGTTTAGAACAACAATTCTCCAACAGTGGGTTGCAATACAATGATCCATTCTTCTGCAGCATAGAGTAACATTAATGCAGTACAGATCCAAGCCACAAGTGTTTAGTTGTGGGTTGGATCTTAATGTCACATGACACAAGTTGACGAGATCTCTTTTGCTAAACCTGAAACTATCTAAACACAGATGTGGAATGGATTTAAGCCAATTTTTACTATTTCACTCAGCTGATTTTGGTTGGATCGTGTTTCATAATAATGTAAATAAATGTATCTTTCATCCGAAGGTTACCAAACCTCAAAAATTTTAAATGTGTGGGTTGGATCCCTATTGCATATCTACATCTATAAATATAAAAGCCAAAACCCACTGACTCACTGACTCACTCATCACGATTTCTCAAAAACTACCGAACGGATTGGAATGAAATTTGGTATGTAGCTTCCTCTAGGGCCATAGGTGCACACTAAGAAAGGGTTTGGAAAAATTCGAAATTTTAGGGGGGTTTGGGGGGGAACAAAGTTATTAAAAAATGACTTCTTCAAAACTACCGAACTGATTTGAATGAAATTTGGTATGTAGCTTCCTCTAGGGCCATAGGTGCTCACTAAGAAAGGGTTTGAAAAAATTCGAAATTTTAGGGGGGTTTGGGG